>VZSC01010782.1:78126-94676 GCA_013398225.1 Steatornis caripensis
GATACATTCCAGTTGCTCTCTGACATAAAGAGCAACTCCACAACCACGCCTTGCTGGCCTGTCCTTCCTAAAATGTACGTAGCCCTCCATGACTGCATTCCAGTCATGCGAGCTGTCCCACCACGTCTCTGTGATCGCAATGAAATCGTTTGCTACATAGTTTGCAAATTCCAAGCAACAGGTTTGCACTGTACCAATTGTAGAAAATCTCCTTGCATCAATGAATTTCTCCTCAGAATTGCTGTCAAAAGTGAGCACAATAAGGAGTAAAGCACTCTCAGCATTGCATAACACAAAGGTTTTATTTTAAAAATCAGTTTATAACAATACTTTCAACACAGCTTTGCTCATAATTTAAGTTAAGATCCATCCATGCCATTTTTCATATTATTTGAAACATCCTGAAACTCATGAGAATCTTTCTGTTGACTTTACCCAGATTTGCATTATGGCATTTATGATTTTGTAATTTCTATGTTTCCTTCAACTCTTGATAAACAGCTCGATTAATGTATATTGAGATAGTAATACTCTGGAATACCTGGTCAAATAACTGACTGTATGTAACAGAGCACCTAACTGGCATGTGAATCTGAGATGTAAAACACAGGAGTTATTTCTGTTACTAAAGAGTGAGTATGCTTCAACTGCTTTCAAAATTAGAAAGATATCATGCACATGAGAAGAACTGAGCTTAAATTACACAAGAAACAAGTGAGGTGGTATGTAAATAAAAAACTTCTTTATATGTGAAGGTATCCTTACCTTCTCCCTATTCAAAAAGGACATTATGAGGGTACCAGCACAACTCCTCAAAATACGTCCAATACGTGTTTAATAATCTACATGAACCACGGTCACCAGCTGAGAAACAGCTGCATTATTTTCCTTTTTTTCTCAATTCTCATTACTTCACAGGGAGAATAGGCAAAAATGCTGTAAATATTGTAAATATCTTATGTACTTTGCACTTTTATGTACTTTGCTGTAGCACACACTGTAAACGGAATACAAAATTTTAGTCTACTTTGATCAAACCACAGTCTCAGGCACAAAGTAGCAATTCAAGGTAAAATTCAGTGGGCAAACAAAAGGTCTATTGAAGAAATTGCTTGTCCACAATATGGATTTAGGCAGGATTTAGGCAGTATGAAAGGCTTTGGTTTAGCCTCCTGCACAGAGCTGGAATTTGCCTACGATATGAAGAATTTGCCTCTAAACACAGTGCAAATGTGAGATTTGAATCTAAAACTGAAAAGCGACTTCCACTGTCTTATTTTGCGCTTTTAGCTAAGAGATTAACTATGTACCTAGAAATTTGACTTTGGCAGCAAACAATATACCTCCTCTCTTTTCATGCAGAATGATTTCTGTTTCAAGGTGAAAAATGTAATTTACTCCCAGACTTTTTCAAAGAAAGGAAACTTCAGTTGTATAAAAATGTCACAATGAATCTGTTTTATAGATTGGAAAGGAGATTGGGTTTTCTTAAAACAGTTGCTTGAAATTATTACACATTGGGCTTTGCTTCGGATCCTTCTTTCTGGGAATTATAGCAACTTCTGCCAAAACAAAATCTGTTTAACTGTTTAAGTAAAAGTTTCAACAGAACCTAATTCAGTGCAAATGAGATCAGTTTATTGGAGTTTAATAACTATAACACAGACATAGAAATAAAGAGAAAAAACCCTTCTCTTGAAACACTATCTTCCTCCCACCCTCATTCAGATGCATAGCCAAGATGCTTTTCATTTTTTAACTCAGGAAACATTGTGGGGCTCATGTCAAATGGCCAGTGATTCTTTGAACTCTGTGAGGATTTAACCCCACTGGTCCAAACTTGGTAACTTCCCAGCATTATTGTGGAGCATTATTATGGCTGCTCCTCAGAGTACTGAGAAAAGGTCCGATAGCAGATCCTGAAAGACCTGCTTTCGAGTTCAGCTCACAATTGCTTGGCCGGGAAAAACAGAGTTTTTAAGCAATTTTGAGTGAAAAGAGCTTTATTTCTCAAATGTTTCCCATGTATTTCTTGAAAGTGTTCCCACTGTAACTAAAACGTATCAGAGCTGTCTCAGCCATCCCCCCAATGGCTGCTTCTACAGGAAGGTGGCCCAAAAGCACGGGATGTGGGGTGCTGGACTGCTATGTTGAAAGAAACTGAGTAAAGCCAAAGATCGCTGGGACCTTAAAATCATCTAAGATGGACAAAAGAAGCATGGCACGAACCATGCCCTAACAACTTGTAAAGGGCTGGGAACAGCTAGAAATCAGATGCTATCTGCAGGAAAAGGGAACAAACAAATCTATCCCAGGGATCTTCTGTGCCCTCAGCAGAGGGAAAAAGAACATTTGAAGCCAGGTCTGGATGAGTGCATGGGCAAAAGCTAAGGGTGAGATACACTCCATGAATGGGAAAAAAGAAAAGGCAGGGAGACTGAGACCAGAGAAAAACAGAACAAAATTTCCCAATGAAGCAATAAAAAGTCCGAAACAAGGACAGAAATCAAGATATAAATGAAGGAATAAAAAAGGAGTCAAGACATAAATGAAACAAAGAACAATCCTATCTATACCATGGAGTGGCAGAAATTGGAAAAAGGGATGTGGAGGAAGAGAATGTAAAGGAGAAAGCACATTACTTTTAAAGAAGTTGTTTGTAGACAATTACTCATTTATGCCCATTTTACTAGTTGAAAAGGCTTTTGTTGCTGTGCATGTTTATCTATGTTGCTTTCGAGCACCCTTTGCTTAATTTTCTCTCGTCCACCCAACAAAAAAGGAGGGGGGAGTTATTTACTTTCAGTCAGAGCACTAAGACACATAAAGCCAGTCCTGCCAACACCATGTCTCACACCATCAGTATAGCTTATTGAGAGGACAGCTACTGGCCGAGTCCATTTTGGGAGTCATTTCCTTATGATTAACTTTTCCAAGTCAGGATAGCTGGACAAGGGAATGTTTGGATTAGGTTTGGGATCACGTTCCAATGCCTCATAATTCAAAGTATATGGTATATTTTCAATACTAATGTTATACACAAGCCAATAGTTTTGCACACACTGGCTCCACTTTAGATACCAGCAGTCTCAAGCAGGTCTGAACAACACCAGGTTGGATAGCAATAGATGCCTCTGGTTTTTCACCAAGCTTTCAATGCTGTTTTTATTTTTCTAATATTTAGTAACGCTGATGATGATTCATAAGACCACCCTTGAAGAAGGGTTAAAAATCCATGGAACGGTGCAGCTTTACATTGGCAGAGAATCTGGCCTTCAAGCTCCCGATTTTGGAAAACACCTTCCACAAAGACAATCTCCTTGTAGTATACAGGCAGGGTAACAAACATGCATTCAAACAAAGGTACACTATGGCCAGCACCACCTGGAGGACACGAGCCTAGATAGTGACTGCAAGCTCAGATTCTGGCAGCAGAAAAGGCATCACTTACCTGCTAGCTTCGACAGCCACAAATAAGATATTCTCATACTTTGCAATATCTATTTCAATCTAACAATAGAAGTAATTCATCATGCCTCCACAATGCTGAAGAGCCACATTTCTGGGGGAGATATAAAATGTAACAGAGGTACTTTCAGGGACAAAATATGTCTGCTTTTCTTTTTGTTTAAAGGATTCTGTGTAGCACGGGAGACGCGCAGACCTTTTCCTCAGCCAGTCCTTCACGCTCTGCAAGCCAGGGAAAACTTACAGTTCAGAAATTAGAAGATGGGTTTCTCTACAAGATCAAAGGAGTGAAGAATTTTACTACAACTATTCTCTTTCGGAATAGAGAAAGAAAAATCCTGTCAATATTTAGCAGCATCACAGGTGTGCATGCAGAATCCAGTGGAGACTGGAGGCAGTGAGCACCCTTGATCACCTAGCTTTGGGTAGCTAACTCTTACTCCTCCATTGTTTTCTTAGATTTCAGTATAATCAAGAGATTTCTTATAAGGGCATTTCCAGAAGCTAAATGCGGCAGGCCTGTCTCCATCACCAATATAAAGAGCCCAGGCTGCCTAGTCTCATTGCTTAAGTACCACGTTTGTATTTCCTAACATCCACCCTGCATCTAACTGCAGTGGAAGGGGGAGTTCAGGCTGTGCAGAACCAGCTATTTAATGAAATAAAATGACAAAGAATGCAAAGGGAGAGTAAACGTGCAGGAAGATGAAACAAACAATCCAGGGCCACTCCATGGATAATATGCAGAGACAAGTTTCGGGTTTCTTGACCTGTACCTGTTTGCCAGCCCATATATTCCCCAATCCATTCTGTTGCTTTTGTTTCAAACCAGGGGATAAGGTGGGAAAGGTATTCAAATAACTTCTTCAGAATTTTTCATCAGGACGTTACAGTACGCGTATAAACGCATATTTATCTTCATAGATTTTGTAGCAAACATGAAACCGAGCTACTCAAATTTCTCTGCGTGTGCTAAAGTAACTAGGGAAAGAGAGCCTAGAGTGATCATTGCTGAAAACACAGAAAAATCTCCTTCCCAGAACTTGAATTCCAGGTACTTTTCTCTCTGTGCAGAAAAAGCATAATGCACTGAAGACATGTTCATTTCTCCCAACAGATTGGTCAAGATAAAGACATGGTGTATGTTTATTTTTTCTGAATGCTTAAAAAGCAATAAAAAGACATAAATAACAAATTCAACACAAAAGATGCAGCCAAGCAAAGAAACAAGCAATGAATAAAAGGCTTGCCAGTTTAAGGGAACAGACTTGTAAGAAATTTATGATTTTAAAAAGAAAACCACAAGGTAAGACTTTATAATATTTTTCTTTTTCCTCTAAAAGTAACAAGGTATGCACTTCATACAAACAGGTGAGGAGTGGTCTGTACTTGTTGACAGTTTTAACCAGAAAAAAGTTAGTGTTAGTATGACAGAAAATGTATTTCAGGGAAGGAGGGGCAGGTCTCCTTCCGAAGCTAGAAATAAAGAGAAAATTTTTTCAGGTCAAATCTTTTGTTTTGTAAGAAATATTTCCTCTTTGTTTTCATATAAAAATTAAGCAAATAAAAATTTAAACATTTTGGCTTCACCAAAAATACTTTCAGGATTTATTTCCCAAAAAAAGGAGTTCAGCAAGTCAGAGGTACATAATTTCAGGCAAAATTTGCTTTGCTTGGGTGGGAAAAAGGTGTTCTCAAAAGGATAATTAGTTCTTCTTGTTACACTGATTTAACTCTTCTATCTTTGAAAACAGGAATTTGGAATTAAGTGAAAGTATGAGTTGATTTTAATGGTACTAGTCTGCATTAATGACTCAAAAAGTTCATGATTTTAAACTCACATAATATCTGCTCTAGTTGATTTTAAACTGTAAGATACTCTGTAATGTTATTTACATGAATGTTGATACATTCATGTAAATACATTTACATTAATATTAAGAAATTAAACATGAATATCCATCCAAATTCTTCCTTCAGTTGCACACCCACTGAGAATTTGGCCCTCCAATCTATCAAATAATTCTCAAGAAAAACTTGCATCCACATAGCAGCTGTTTAACACTTCTTAATAGTAATTCTTCCATGTTTTAAGGAAGAAGTTCAAAGCTGTCCTCCTCATAGTAGGACAATTAACATGTTTAAAGTCACAGGTGGGTCTGCTTTCTTCACTGGACTGAAGCTAATTTCCTTGGAATATAATTTCCTGTCTTTTGTTTTTTCATACCTAATGATGAACACAGAAGGATTCCTGTGCGCTGTCAAAGATTTTCTCTCAGCTTGCCAGGATTCTCCTTGATCCTTGGTTATTAACATAGCAGTATCTCAACGCTATCAGTATTTCACCCACCTTCTGTAGGCAATTATAGTCTGAAAAAAATGGATACTTTTCTCCAGGGAACAGCTGTAGCAGTTTTTAGTGGTTTTGTGACAGTGGATACATCTTAAAAGCAGGCTTCAAAGAGGTAGTGGTGCTGCAGCAACACACATCCCCCTTACATTTCTTCAGCCTTGCCTGAAGAGCACAGAAACAGCTGATCAACATAAACTCATTACTGGAAACTCATTTAAATAGGTAGATATATCAAACAAGTTCCACATAAATCCTACATTATATATAGCAATCATGTTATTCAAACCCATTCATGCCTTTTGAGGGGAATAAACTATAAAGGAGGGTGAACTTACTAGCCCTTTTTTAAAGCCCAGTAAGGCCAAACTACATCATCAGCAATCGTAACATCACTAGGAAGACCCCCACCTCACAAATAATTCCAGGTATGTCTAAAAAAAGGTATCTCAAGTTGGCCAACAGAAATTAATTAGTATTTCAATTTTTTTTCCTTTTTTTTCCCCTTTTCTGCTAAAACAAAAGGACTATCACAATCAGATGTTTTTTTAAAAAATAACTTTTTAAAAGAGGGTCAAACATTTACGCTGATCATTAATCCAGCAAAAGCAGTAAACTCAGGCCTCATAACTCTCTTTCTACAGTCAGTACTTGCACTGGATATATCTGTAAGTAGGAGCCTTTTGGTGTCATCATTTTGGCTTCTGTCACTTCAAGCTCTCATTTTAAACTTGAAGAATGACTCCCTTATAATAACCATGTTACATTTCATTAATGAACATTATTTCCACAGTTATTAAACTCTGCACTGAAATCAGGCTAAAGAGGTACATATGATCTTAAAACACTCCAGACCAACATAGCTCCTAGCCCAAACAGATGCCACCCTTTTCTGAGTTAGCTGTATCTTCATGTATCCAGTCTAAATTTGTTTGAAAGGGCTAGATTGACCACAGGACATAATTTTCACAGGAGAGCTTCAATCTTTTTTAATTGCCATTTTCAATCTTATAAAAGGACAAACAGGCCAGAGGTCATGAGAATCCCACTGTCAGGATGAGCACGTAGGTCTCTAGAGAATTTGATCTTAGATGTCCCCACTGTAATGGTGTATTACAAACTTATTTGGCGCCAACATGATTAATTCATTAAGCAAAAGATGACTGGCAGTTTCTTGTATCTGAACACACTCTTCTAAAACACTGGACTAAGGGCAAACAGATCCAGAAGCAATAGTTGCAGAGCCAATAAGTCAGGTTTCTTGGTTGTCATGCTGAAATGGACAGTCCCAATAAGTGTGGCATAACATTTTTATTGGGCAGCAAACATTCAACAAAATAGTTCTGTAGAAAGCAAAAGCTCACAAAATTATGTTAAAGTAGGGAAATTGTTTAGGGGAATAAGTTACAAATATATTTACCTGGAAAAAATTTTAATGACAAAACTTAATTTTGAATGTTGGATCCGGGATAACATCTTGAGAGATGAGACTGACTAAGCTGTACAAGAATTCCTGCATTCTCCTTTCTGTTGCTGCAGATCATTAATGAGCAGAGGAAACCATATATTATGACCACCAGAGATAACTGTTTTTCTCTTCTTTCTGGTGTTTGGTGATATGCCACAAAGCAATGGCTTAAACTGTGTCAGGGGAAGTTCAGACTGGATATTAGGAAAAAATTCTCCTCAGAGATGGTGGTCAAGCATCGGAAAAGGCTGCCCACGGAAGTGGTCAAAGTGACCATGTGCCCAGGCCTGTTGACATGCAAGAAGTGTTTGAGCAGTGCTGTTAGATATATGGTTTAACTTTTAGGTTGCCCTGTATGGAGTCAGGAGTTGGATTTGATGATCCTCGTGGGTCTCTTCCAACTCAGGATCTTCTGTGACTGATTCTGTTTTGGTCAACAAACCTTCCTATCAATAATGTCAGTGACTTTTTCCAAAGATCCGTCGTAAGAACAGACCCTCGTACCTGTGGTGGCTGACTCTTCATCTCATTTCTCAATGCGAGCATGAGACTCTGCTCAGGCAAAGCTGATTTGATTTGCTTTCCTCCCTCTTGCTGTGGCTCTGTGATGGCCTCGTGAGTGGCAGGCACCAGCTGCTTCCCAGACAGGACAGGATGCTCTAACTCTACCGGAGTCATCTGTCGCATGCTCCAAATAATGCATGGTTTTCTTCTACTGTGGTCAAACTGCACTAAAATGGTGTTCTCATTCTCCCAGCAGCTTTCCAAGTCCTAAAGGCATTTGACCCTGTAAGACAACAGACATGCCGCATCTGTGGAAAAAGTCTGAACTAAGCTGATAAGCACTTCAGAGAAAGTAGTGAACATGCAGTCCTTTCAGGGTACAACTCCTACAAACGTACAAGTATTAAGCACGGCAGTTGTTTATCATTACTGTGACACAGGAGCTTGCAGTACATTTGTAATTTAAACTAAGTAAATCATGACAAGGAGCCCAGTAATTTTAATCATAAGATTATCTTTTCCTCACTCCTCAGTAGCAAGTTATAAACACCTTTCTTTACAATTTATTACATTTAATTAAACAGAAGATCATTAGTGTACAACTCTTGGCTTCTGTCTTGTTTTTCCAGAAATTAAAGTTTAGTTTGCAGACACATTTCCACTTAAGTGCATTAATCAGGTATCACAGTCTTTCAGCTTAATTTCACATATCATAAATGTTTTTGCATTAAAGCTATTGGCTGCATCCCAGTGAAGATATTCCAGGTTAATGTTTGACAAGGGCATTAATAAATGTACTAGAATGACCCAATCAAAACTTTGGCTATTTTTGTAGTTTCTTTATGCATTTCAAAACTGTAAACAAATCATATAAATAATACCTAGCTTGTGTCAAAGCAGAAAAGCTAAATAGGTATCGATGAAGGGATTTTGATTTACACAGCATAAAAATTCTGCTACCAAAAGCATTAAGGAAAAAACCAGTGTACCAATTTTGAAGATGGCTTTATCGTAAAAACTCAAATCCAAATTCAAGTTATCCCATGTGGAGTTAAGGAAGATGTTAATTGATATTTGTATCTATTAACACATACGGCTAGCTCAGTTCAGCTGACTTAACATAGGCATCAGGTGTCATTTGAGATGTCCAAAGGGTCTGAGATGTTAGCAGTCCAGTGGCAGATATGAGACAAGACCTCCAGGAGACCCATGCCCTTTTGAACTGACAGCTGGAGCCAGGTAGGTCCCTAGGGCATCACAAATGGCATCAGATGTTTGGGAACTGGATCATGCCCAGGAACTCTAAAATTTCACTTTGCTAAAGATTATAGGAAAGATAACGTTCCCTCTTAGGGTATTGCTACAATAGGAAAAACAATTGCATGACTGTCAATTAAAACAGTTCAAAGTTCTGTTTGAAGTCTACTCCTTTGAAGCCTCTGGTATTGCCATAGACCCACTTTTAACCTTAGAAGGTAATGTTACTCTCACTTAAGTCAACAGCAGGTCTTTCCTTTGCTCCTTGCAAGATCTCTTTTGAGATACAAGACCAATTACTGGTATTAGCAGCAGGGTATGTTGTGGCTGCACTTGTTTGGCATAGGGCATGAAGGTACTGGGTTTGGTGGGGGAGCAGGACACCTGGCTGAAAGGCTGAAAGACAAATCCCATCTGAAGAAAGGAAGAGAATGGAGCAGACTTTTCTGTTCAGTGGGAACACCTTGTAAGGGATGCAGAACCTATGCATACACCAAAATACTCCCCTATTTTTTACCCAGCAAAGGGATCCTCTAGTTTTCTATTATCCTTTTTTGCTTTCCTTTCCATTTCTCAAAATCATGGCCTCTGTTGGAGGGAGGTAATTCCAAAGGCAGTGGCCATATATTTGCCTATACGAGAGAGAAGAGAAACCTACACAGGCAGTCTCAAGAGCAAGCTTGAGATGTCTAACTTGACTAAATGCCCTTCTAAGGCTTAATTTGTAACTCCATAGGACAATTCAAGCAATGTAGTTAGACTCTTCTGTTTCTGAATTCTTCTCTGGGAGACACTATCTTCCAGTGCTTGTTATAAAGGGAAATCGGCCACATAATAGCTAGAGTTAGCTGCTGCCAACCCTCCTCCAATTGTCATATGTCTCAGACTTACCCCGCATCCTTGGCATGAGCAAACTGAATCAGTATGTGAAAATGAAGACTTCACGTGCAGGCGGGTTGTCATTTCGACAAGCATCAGGCCTGTCACTTCATTCTTTTAATATGACATTGGCAGGGCATCAGAAACCCAAAATATGAAACATTCCTCTGAAATAAAATACAACTTAAATGATCTCTTTGCTCTGTATGTTACTGGCTTAAAAGAAATCAGAGTATGCAAAGTAGCAATGAATGGGACTGTCATACTTTAGCCCAGTGGCAGAGTTCCTTTATTCACCAGGTTCACTGAAGAATCCTGCTCAATTTTGCAAAATTATGAATATTAAATCCTAGATCAGCCAGATAAGAGCTTATTTGATATTAAATTCAATGTGCGTTTGTGTGTCATTCGGACTACTTTGACAGCTACAAACAAAACATTAATAAGGTGCTTTTTGTGCTCAATCTTAACCAACGATATTTGCAGTTAGATTTTAAATACTTCATATGACAAAAGCACATTCCTAACATGAAGGAAAAGTAAACCTGCATATGAACTTCAACAAGGTTTTCTGCACTAACCATCTAAACACCCTAATATTAGCGTAAGTGTTGCAGTGCTATGTTTCCACTAGGATAAATGTGACAGAATGGGGAAAACCTCACTTAATGCCTTATAGTACATGACTCAAATTGTGTTTCTAATCTCTAAGTACATTACATCATGAGTCATTCAAAGGAAAGGGCAGAGTTTCCTGCTCAATTCATTACAAAAAGAAAGTGACATTTAGAAGGTAAAATATGAGAAATGGGAATTGTATCTCACAGGTAGAGTTCTTTTTTCTCATGAGAATTCTTTTATTTAAATAAAAAAGAAAAAACGAGAATTCTGTCTCACTAGCTGAAAATTACCAGGCTTGTTTCTTAAAGGTACAAGACATCTAAATAGAAGAGTCACTGAAAACAACATGTTACCCCCTCATATGTAATTCAGCATAGCTTTATTTACATTATTTGGGAACCTAGATAAGGGTGTAGAAGAATTTCACATGGAAGGGAGGTTTTCTGGGTTTATTTTTGTTGTTGTTTAAATACTAGCTTGTACCCCTCAACGCATCTGAACAGCAAACCCTATTACATTGTGAAAATTATTGTAGAGAAGATACCAAGCCATCACTGGAAAGATTCACCACAGACCAACTTTAATTTACATGGATTAAACACATTTGGTGTTACTGAGAGGCAAATGAAAGGAAAGTCTGACCATGTAAGGATAATATGAAATGAGTGTCCAGTTCTAAGCACTTAAGTACATATGAGTTTTTATAAACACAGCAGGGGCTTTTTTGAAGAATATTTCACATCAGTATACTGGTACTTGGCTTCTCCTCACCAAACGTGTGTCATTGTTCCAATTTCAGCTAGCCCTCTGGCCAAGCTTGCCAGCGTGGTGTTTTAAAACAACCACCAAACTAGTTGCAGAGAATGAAGGAGACAAATGTAAGCTTGTTAATTTTGTCATGTCTTTTAAAGTTAAAACTAAGCACTGTAGAGAAATTAATCGAAAACTATTCAAAACCCAGAGCATTCCTTTCTGGGAAGATATTCCCCACATCCTTCTCCATGGTGTTTGGAGATGAACACAATGTCAAAAGTGTGAATGGAACTTCAGCGCCGAGCATGGGGATGAATAGTTCATGAATAGTTCATCTCCTGTATGTTAAACAAGAGTTTAAGAGATGAAGACAGCAGATGCCCACCTACAGAGCATTAGTATTCCCTTCTCCAGAGAATATCTGCATATTTGAAAAGTGGCTCCACAGAGCAAGTTGCAGACACTTAGGACTAAAGGGTCAGCCAGAAATCAATAGTTTGGCTTTGGATTTGGTTCAGAGCAACTGGGAGATTTATCTGAGATTTAAAAATCTGGTGCAACAGCTGCTTATCAGAACAAGCTTTCTACTACAAACTTTGTTTAAACATCTTGGAACACTGACAAATAACAGACCATCCACTCTTACCCCACTATTCAGTGATTTTTTTTGTGCCAAACCTTAGTTTAGTTTTGCCTCGCTACTGTGTTTTCTTGAGTTGTCAGGGCTCAGTGCCATAGGAATAAAGCACCTACAAATTGAGAAACGTGAGTGGTTTCACTGTACGCCAGTAACATCACAATGCTATATAGAGCTGTGCAAGAAACAGGGGTGGCACAGTGACTCTGTTCTCACTTGGAATTTCATTATTTCTCTATTTCTGGCTACAGATGCAGAGAGTTTAACCAACCCTGGCTTCCCTGCATCCCAGGAACAGGTGCCAGCTCTGCTGCCTCACTGAGGCGGCCGGCTTAGCCCTCGGCGGGGCTGGGGAGAGACGCTTCCCATATGGAGGAACGATCTAAGGGAAGGGACGAGGCAGCCCCAGGGGGAGCCCCTCATTTCTCTCAGACTTAGCGTCACTTAAACTTTTTACTGCTATTCATTTATTTCAGATAAAACCAAGCCTCTGAAGAGGGAGGAGCTTTAATTTATACGGCCTTTATAGAGCTGTTCCAATCTACATTATTTGGCCAAAAATCATAGTTTTTCTACGGCAGATGCTTATCACTAACTTGATTAAACTGCTGCTTCTATT
Source organism: Steatornis caripensis (assembly GCA_013398225.1). Lineage (NCBI taxonomy): Eukaryota > Metazoa > Chordata > Aves > Caprimulgiformes > Steatornithidae > Steatornis > Steatornis caripensis. Next base: position 90,683 of record VZSC01010782.1, read on the forward strand.
ACAAGCACAATAAAAGAATATTAAAACACAAACCTGATATTTGACCTGAATCTATACAGTAAGATCTGTAAGCTTATCCCTATAGAATCCTTACAGAAGAAAAAAAGGTCCACTTTTTTAGTCCATATGCATCAGATGATACAAATTTTATACTATGCATGTGAGGTGTAGGTGCCTGTAAGAGTGGAAGAGTGCACACAGAGACAAAATACGAAATCATTCATATGCAGCTATGACAACTGTGCGAAATAGCCACTGACAGATGATGGAGCTCTGTGAAAGCTGTGCACTTCCAGACGTCATCCTAGCCTGCATATCCTCCATCCTGAACGCAAGGGCCATCATCATCTCTATGGAGTATGGCAAAGGCAGGCAGAGTGGAGAGATATAGCCCATTAGGGTGCCTGACTTTCTAGCTAGCTTTGCTCTATGAGCCACCTTTACACAGTTTAGTGTAAGTTCAGGTACAACTGGAGGTTGTGATTCCTGTTTTAAGCTTTGTTGCATTTGATTAAGGTAATTCTTAAAATTGGTAAAGATAGGTATTGCAAACTGAAGCCATTGTAAAAAATAGATTGAGCATGACACAAAACTATCCATTAACTACAAAATACTTAATGGTAACCAAAAGAAGACCCTGGACTTTTTCTCCTAATCTAGAGGTTATTTTCCTTTTTAGAAATGTTCTAAACAGTAAAACACTCTGGTGCATGTTGCACTATTTTCCCTCATGTTTGTTCCTGTTGGGAATGTTGACTCACTGGTTGGCATTGCTGTCCTTTATGAACCCCTACTTACAGAAAAGAAATTGCTAATTTTGAGAAGATGATTTTGCGTTTTGCCTTTTCTTTCAGACCAAAAACAGAAGGAAAGGTAAAACACTAACTACTGAATCGCATACACCATCTGCATAATTGAGTTGTACCTCCTGAGTCTGGTTCAAAGGAGAAGGTGCTAAAATCAGTCATCCAAGACAAGAGAAAGAAGGGGAAAAAAAAAAATCCTGTAGTGCATGTGCTTGCTTTGAGAAGACTGCCCTCTGATGCTGGCATGAGGTATTTCTTTCTTTAGTCAGGTAATCTAATAACAAGGATTTATGATACCAAGAGGAAAAAAAGAGTATTTGTGCAGAAGAGAGAATTCTTTTGGACAAAGGTCGGCAGAAATACTTGTTGACTGGAGGGAAGTACATGGACTTGCACAGTCTGTGAAAAACTGGTTCAGTGAGCTGCAACACTACTGCTTATGCAGATCTGTGTCTTCCTTCAATAATCTGTTTTTTAAGCCCTTTAGAACTCCTGTTCCAAATATATATCATATTCATAGGAAAATTGCTAGCTCACATAGACCCTATGTAGACAAAGCATTTAACAGTGTGCAAATTTTTTTCAGTGTCTAACAGCTTTGCAAAATTAAAATCCTGGAAAGAAGTTGACTGTGTGAAATTTCTCAAATAAATACACAAACTCACCTTCATTTTTAGTCCCAGACACGTCCACATATGATTAGAAATGGGATTTGAGTTTGGCAGATTACTCATTTTAACAATTTCCAGGACAAAAGCAAACCAACATCAGATTATAATTCTGATTTCCTGAATCTAATCACGAAAAGGAACTGGTTTATGCAAATCACCTTCCTACTGGAAATGACAGAATAACTCTCCTGAGGAGCTGGGGGAGGTAAACCAAGGGAGGAACGCTGAAACTGTACAATTTGTATGATGCTGAAAGGAAGGAAATGCAGCAGTTCTGGGTTTTTGATTTGGACTGGGAGGGATTAACTCTTCCCGTCAACTCCCTCTCCTCTTTTTAAAGCTCATTAATACCTTTGCCAGTAAAGTAAGGTTCTTTAATATTTTCAGAACTGACAAAATCAGCCTGTCCCTACCGCACATGGGTTTACATAGGGCTTGAAAAACAGGAGGCAATAGATCTGCTTTTTAAACACACCACTGAGCATACATAAAACTTCCCTCTCCCCATTTCCTGCCCCCTCAAAGACACAGAAATACTTTAAAATGGAAAAGACAGAACAAAGGGAGAAGTCCAGCAGAATTATGTCACTTTTTTTTTTTAAAGCATCAAAAATTAGAATACCCAGGAAGACATCTATATAAAAATATAAAAGTTAATCAGTAATGACTCACTAATCAATTAAAATTGCAAACTGTTATAAGAAAAAGGCTTTTTGAATTTAGCTTAAACCATGTGAAAATATTAACTGGACTTTACTTAAAAGAAATCACTCTAGATTCCATACTGTGCATTTTTACACTGATGAATTAAGAGAAACACAATAGAAGGGCCCACTAAATTGAAAGGACCTTGTTTAAGTCAGCATAAGTGTCCTTCCCTGGCCTTGTCTCTCTCCCAAAATCTGAATGAGTATTGAGGAGTTACAACCACACAAATACATACTTGGTCTGCCAGCAGGAAGCACTTTTACTTTAATGGCATTCACATTCCCATCAGTGAAATTGTAGAGCTGTGTAATCTGCTCTCTCCATAGTTATTTTTTATTATTATTGTTTTGGAATGGGTTCAAGGGGAAAGTAGGTCAAAACATGTGAAGAGTGATTGGCCTGCATTTTGTACGCTTAGCAGTTTGGTTGCCTAAAAAATCGCTATCAGCAAAATGTTCTGATTGCATGGTCATCTTTACAAATTTGCAGCAACTCGGTCTTAATGCAACTGTAGCGAATTGCTGTGCTTTTACCATATAAAATGAAAAAATATATTTCGATTTGAAACAATGCTTTTGGCATCGCTTTTTTGTAGTACTGTCATAAAGCAAGCAAAAGAAAGAATATGACAAAAAGCATGAACTAGAGCAGCCCTTGGAATTCCTAGCACGGTTGATGTTAAAGTTGTCTTACTGAACCATATGGTATACATTATCTCTTCTATTAGTGTCTCAAGCTTACTGTCAAAAAACCTCCACAGTGAACTTGTGACAACATGACAACCTCAGGATCTTGAGAATTAGTAGATGGCTTGAAGTTTCAGCTCCTGCACTTTAATGTAAAAAACAGTCAATAATAAAGTACAGCTTTAGAACTTAATTTTTTTTGCAGTACTGCCAAGACTTGATAGCACTGTGTCCACTGTCTTCATATGCTGGACGTTCTTCAGGAGCCAACAGTGTCTCCACTGCTGGGTGAGGGTAGCGATGGACTGGCGTGAGAGTATGCACAATCCCAGCAACATAAAGGAGACCCAGATATAGACCAATTTCCTAAGAGACACTTGCTTAATGCACAACACCGGGAACAAAGTAAACGGATTTCTTGAGGACACGAAGCGCTTTGTACTGCAACTGGCTTAGGATTTGACATCTATACCGATGGTAACCCTTCCTATAAAACTCAGGATTTCATCCATCACCACCCTGACAGTACCTTCAGAAACGATTGTTGGCTTTCTCTGTTCCCAGATGGACTGTAATTTAAAGAAGTATCCTTTCAATGGCAAAGGCTATTGCTGGCACATGAGATCTGTGCCAGCTTTCCAAGGTAAGGCTCAGTTCTTAACTTCATGGCCTGGGCCCAGGAAAGCTAAAGACACATCTGAAGCTCCAGCGTAACACAGACTCTAGAAGGCAGGGGGGCCCAAGAGAACTGAACAAGGAGGGTACCCGGGTGACAGAGGATACAGAGAAGGGGGAATAACTGAATGTCTTCTTTGCTTCAGTCTTCGCTGCTAAGGGTGGCCCTCAGGATTCCCAGACTCTGGAGGTAAGAGAGAAAGCCTGGAGAAATGAAGACTTCCCCTTGGTCAAGGAGGATTGGGTCAGAGACCACTTAGGCAAACTAGACACCCACAAATCCACAAACCCCGATGGCATGCACCCATGAGTGCCAAGGGAGCTGGCAGATGTTATTGCCAAGACACTCTCCATCATCTTTGAAAAGTCGTGGAGAACAGGAGAGGTGCCTGAGGATTGGCGGAATGCAAATGTCACTCCAATCTTCAAAAAGGGCAAGAAGGAGGAC
>VZSC01010782.1:95522-130421 GCA_013398225.1 Steatornis caripensis
GTGACCTGGACAGGCTGGAGAGTTGGGCGGAGAGAAACCTGATGAAGTTCAACAAGGGCAATTGTGGGGTCCTGCACCTGGGGAGGAACAACGCCATGCACCAGTACAGGTTGTGGACTGACCTGCTAGAGAGCAGCTCTGTGCAGAAGGACCAGGGAGTGTTGGTGGACAATAGGTTCACCATGAGCCAGCAATGTGCCCTTGTGGCCAGGAAGGTCAATGGTAGCCTAGGGTGCATTAAGAAGAGTGTGGCCAGCAGGTCGAGGCAGGTGATCCTGCCCCTCTGCTCTGCCCTGTTGAGGCCACATCTGGAGTACTGTGTCCAGTTCTGGGCTCCCCAGTTCAAGAGAGACAGGGAACTACTGGAGAGAGTCCAGCGGAGGGCAACAAAGATGCTGAGGGGACTGAAGCATCTCTCTTTACGAGGAAAGGCTGAGAGAGCTGGGTCTGTTCAGCCTGGAAAAGAGAAGGCTGAGAGGAGATCTGATCAATGCTCACAAATATCTAAAGGGTGGATGTCAACAGGACAGAGCCAGACTGTTTTCAGTGGTGCCCAGCGACAGGACAAGGGGCAATGGGCACAAACTGGAACACAGGAAGTTCCACCTGAACATGAGGAGGAACTTCTTTGCTGTGAGGGTAACAGAGCACGGGAACAGGCTGCCCAGAGAGGCTGCAGAGTCTCCTCCAGAGATATTCAAAACCCCCCGGACGTGTTCCTGTGCAACTTGCTCTAGGGGCATCTGCTTTAGCAGAGGGGTTGGACTGGACGATCTCCAGAGGTCCCTTCCAACACCTACCATTCTGTGATTCTGTGACAAAACAGTCAACATTTTTTCAGTTATTAAGATGCTTGTTGTAGATGATTGAACTTTGAGGCAACTGTTAAGATTCTGAAACAAGCCTCCCACAGGAATAAACCTTAATCATAGGCTTCATCCTTTTCCATCCTAAGTACAGGTCCTAGCTTGTGCTAACACAAATGCAATAGCAAAACCAACCAGCAAGCCTCCCAAAATCAAAACACTCCTCACCATGTTCATTTCCATGTGATAGATGAGGGAAAAAAATACATATGACAGATGTCACTATTTCATATATTTTGCAAAGCAGAGAAATAATACAGAACAGTGGTAGAAATGGGGTAATATAAGTTAAAATGTTGCTGAAATAAAGAGTGCAATTTTTGAAGAGTCAGAATCAGCAGAGTCATAGTTAATAAGCACAGGTTTGTTTTAAATCTTTCTAAACCCTCCTTGCATGTTGCAAGCATTATTGCTGTAGTAGGTGACGAAGAAGAGGAGAAACAACCTGCAGGCTATACTTTGGTACTTAAAATTTCTTAGAACATTACTGGAAGCAATTTGACTTCTTATAGTGAAAAAACACGGCATATGAATCTGTAGTAAACATTAAATGTAGACCAGAGTTTGTAGATACATTTATTTCCACCTTTCATGGAATGCATTGCCTTCGTTTGAGACACAGAAAGATTATTTGGTCCTACAAGATTCATTCTTTACTCGGGTCATTTCCTTTCTCTTTGCTTTAGTTGTCTTCTCTGGGAAAAAAATATCTACATAGTCAGCTAATCTGTATTGATGTAAGCTTGCAAGTTCACCACATGAAGCATGTTTCTAATAACATCAGTGGAACTGTTATATTTTATGCAAGAATCAGGATGGTAGATTCTAAGCTTGTGATTATCTAATGATATCTACTGCAGACCAGAAGCCACAAGATATTGCCTAGCCATCTGAAAAGGGAAGATCTCAATAATTCAAGTTCAGCTGCCACACCAGAAAAAAAAACGAAAGCAAACATTCCCCCACCCTCACCCCACTCCCCCACATGCAAAAGCTAACAAAAACCCACATCCAAGCAATGTAAAGACCAAGACTTGTCTTTTGGACAAGTACACATGAAGTATGTTTTCAAAACTGCTAGCAGTTTGCCAAGAAAGTGCCCAAAAGGAAGAAAACAATGAGAAGACTTGGAGGGCACACAACAGTGCAGAGCCAAGGAGAACAATATCTAAGGAACGAGGAAGTGATGAGAGGAGTTTTTCATATACAGATTAGCGGTCACCATTGTACCAGGTGAAAAGGATTCCCATCAGCCTGCCACACAATCTGAGAAGCCATGGGAACCACAAAGGCCCTGAACTCCCTGTTGGCCCAGGGCCACACACCCTTTCGCCAACCCAGTGGAGGTGAATGTACATTTGAACTTCTGCAAGTGAAACAAGGCCAGATCACTCTTTTCCATTTTGACTACCTCAGGAACCCTTCCCCCTCTTTCTCCTTTTTCTCTTCTACACCACACAGTGGAAGAATCCAGCCTCTAACATGTCTTAGGGGAAAAAAGTCTTGTGAAAACTGTATTTGATTCTGTGCTTTCTGATGCCTCATGACCTTAAGCTATGCTGTATTACATGGTGTTGATATTTTAATGTCTCTAAATCTACGTTAGCAGTAAACCATTTTAATAGACATTTGTCACAGTGTTCAAGCATTTCGCCAAAGCAGCAACTGAATAGTTTCATTCAGCTACACATGGGCCACATCTGTAAGGTTATGAGCACATCACCCAAAATGGGCATGGAAGGCTTTTATTATGATGAATTTGCGCTGGATTGCCCTGCTATGCTGTGTGAAATCTTGTCAAAACCTTGAATGATGTCTATTACAGTTTCCTGTAAAAGTATAGCTCTTGGCAAATACTGACATCACTACTGCCACATTTCCAGCTAGACCAAACAAGGTTAAACTGTAGAAAAAACAACAAATCATCACTAGCTCCAAACCTAGGTGAAAGTCTACAAACAAACTTACTCCATGGATTTGCTTTTCATGTCATTTCAGCAGTACAGCTGTCTGATGACAGGTTGTTTCATTAACTGCTGATTAAAAAAGCTTACAGAAAATGGGTACACAACCTGTGTTTAAATTTAGTTCTTGCTTTTACATGCAGGAAAAATAATCATGTGCATCAGCTAAACATTGTCTGATATTGAAACACCCCTAGGACAATTGGATAATATGAACTCTCTGTTAGTAAGAGAAATGTGAGGGCTGATTTGTTAGCACTCAAAAAAATTACTGTCTCTACCTTGGGGCTGGAACAAATATTCTCAAGCGTAGCCAGCCTGGAGGAGAGATGGAGAACAGAGAAACAAGGAGAAGTGCCAGTAAGAACTAATTTTTCAGAAAGTCACGTTGTAGCTGAGGTAGGGAGAAGGAAAAGGATGATAAAACATTTTGGTTCTTTGTTGGAAATTAGGACATTTGGCCGGTAATTTGCACTTGCATGAGGTGCAACTGGAAGTAAAGATAATGTCAACAATAACATAATTTCCAGTATACCAGTTTTCATTGGCAGTAATTTTAAAACAAGTTTAAACAGTGTACACAAAGAAACGCAGAGTCAAGCAACCGTACTATATTAGGCTCAATGCGCATTAGAAAGTCACCTCTCTACACCTTCCTGAGGAGAAGTGGAGAGTGAGGTGCTGAGCTCTTCTCCCTCAAATCCAGTGGTAAGACACATTGGAATGGCTCAAGGCTGTGCCAGGAGGGTTTAGACTGGACATTAGGAAACCCTTCTTTACTGAGAAGGTGGTCAAACACTGAAACTGCCTTCCTGGAGATGTGGTCAATGTCCCAAGCCTGTCAGTGTTTAAGAGGCATTTGGACGATGTTATTAACAACAGACTTTAACTTTTGGTCAGCCCTGAACTGGTCAAGCAGTTGGACTAGACGATGATCATTGTAGGTCCCTTTCAACTTAAATATTCTATGCTACTCCCATTCTACTCTAGTCTACTCTATTCTATTCTACTCTCTTCTACTCTGTTCTATTCTAATACTATTGTATGCTGCCATAGCACGTTGCAACACATAAATATTTTTGAAAAGTTAAGAGACCAAAACCATACATTTACATGTTGCTTTATCCAAAAGCTAAACCTGCTATGAAGATCAAAAATATGTCAATAAGGAGAATAGTCTTTAAAACTTTTAAAACAGAGAAAAGTCTCTTGTTACATAAAAACACCATTGTAGATATAGCAGGAAAAGGCAATGGAAAGGCTAAAGAGCTTCAGAGTGCTGTTTTGGGGTTTGTTTGGGGGTTTTTGTCATTTCTCCAAAAATTGAAAAGCCAGCTTTCCCTGAAAGGCATATAAACCTAATTGCAGAAAAATCCTAAAGGAGTAAGATTTACTTACTTTTCCCACCCTCTAAGTAAAATCTAAAGGTTTTACTGTGGCATTCAAGTTCCATAGTTACCTCCCATGAAATAAGTTTAGATCATTTGCACGGTCAGTAAATTTTCTGGAACATCAGAGCAGCTTTCCCACTTCTCAAGCACCTGTGTTGTAGCTTTCACATTGCTGATCAGTCCTGTTACAAGATTATTATTTCATTGAGGAGATGCACCAAAAAGGCCATTTACATAAATACTTACGAGACCAGATAAGAAGTTTCTTCTGATTTGTATTATTTCACTTACTACTATGCCTAATCACATACATAGGTGGCAATTTTCATCATTGGTTGAGGCTCAGCTACAATTTTCCTTTCCATGAGCTCTTTGCCTGTTTTGGATGATAAATCATGGAAACTTATGTAAACATGACGGTTGTCTAATACGAGCTCCTGCTGTTATGTGGAAAAACACCATTCTAGACACTACCACAAAATATTTGTATTTACCATGTTAGCAACATCCAAAAGCATTGTCTGTTGCTGTGACTACAAAATCTGATTAACACAGTATGGTTGTAATATTGAAGCAACAGTCAACCCGTCTCGTGGCTGTTTATAGTCAACTTCTCGTGATGTTTGTCCACTCTGCTTTTCTTTGTCAGCAACTCAAGACCTTGCAGCAGAAAGTCCCATTCCTGAGCAAACTTTAGTGAATAGCCCTCACCAGGTACAACCACAGTCCCAAGCACCTTCCTGTAGCATTACCATCTTATTGCTTACACATTCATACTAACCCCTTGCTACTATCGCACTCCAAATACACTTACTTCAACAAGAACTCTAGAAGCAAAGAAAGTAGAAATCCTATCGCCGTATCTGTTTCACTGCTTCCCTGGACACACTTGTCAAACCTTTCCATGCAATTACACAGTCTCACAACCCCACAGGGGCATTCCACTACCCATGGACAATGTCCATGACAGTGCAGGGACTAAGCTCCCATTTGCAGAAGCATGGATCTACATCTGATTCACATGCTAGCATAGTCACTACTTATGCCGACAAATGCTCTTGATAACTTCACAAGCAGGGCAAACACAGGTCCCAGAGACTGCAGTTTTCAAAATTTTTTTGCATCCTGCTACAGTAGTTTGACACAATTATCAAACAGGTTATTTTAAACATGATAAGATCATTCGCTTTAACAGTAGTCAAATAACAAAGCAAAGCGTTCAGAGGACTTTATTTCTTTAGAAACTAAATCCCACTGATCTCATCTGCAGAAAATGCTCATGCATTCCCAGCTACTTTAGATACAAAGTACACACGTTGCACATGATGTGTTGCTCCTTCTAGAATTCGCAGCCCTTACAAATTACACTGACACTGACTGGGATCCTGGAGGGAATCCAAGAAGCATATAATTCATCAGATTTCACCCACACTCAGACAGCCTGGCTGCTTACTTCATTCTTGAGGCTATGTTGTTACAATTTCATTTGAACAGGTCACCCTCAGCCTCAATCCAAGAGCCACAGTGTCTAAACTTTGCATCAGTTTGACTGACACTGCACAGGGTATTCACTGCATGGAGTTTTCTTGCAAAAACAATGCAGCTGCTGGATTACAGTTCTGAAACTCTAAAAGGCAAGAGCCTAAATTATTTTAAGAAATGTGAGACTGAGTGAAGAATGCGGTTTGCACAGCTGAAGATGAAGGTCATCCATTTTGAAATTTAGCCTATATAAATAAAATGTTTGTGTACTTTAAATTTTTCTACTTAAATTCCTGTAAGAGGCAGTGGATTCAAATGACTGCTGGTAGAAAATCCAAATTCTTGTAATTCTCTTTTCAAACTGAGCCTAAGTTTGACCAAAAATATCAAATATATTGTTCTTTTACAAAAAAAACTTGTTACTTGTGATTAATTTTAAATAACCTTGATTGTTTTCCTAGATAACACTGATAATATTTTAGTTTTAAGCTTCAGTAACGATGTAAAACTGTGTGAAAATTTACATTCTTGAGACATCTATTCTTGAAGTCCAAATATGAAGTAGTCAAAACACCGGGTGTCAATTACTTTAAGTTTTTTATTTACATGGGATATTCACATTGTAGCTAAATATCTCACTTGATTCATTGCTTTATGATTTTGATATATTTGGATCTTAAAACAATATGTAAAGGCTTTAAGCAGCATACAAATCATTTCCAGAGTTATTGGCAATATATATGTGTCATGAATGAATTATGACACCAGAAAATAAAAAAATCATTAATAGCCCTGAGACATTTAAAATATGTAAGGTTCTTGTTCTTTACAGTCTTATGCTAACACTATATTACCATATATTGTTATGTTACTATAAGGAACCAAAACCATTAACATTTAAGTGTATTCAAGCACATCTTGGATCTTTTCACTGCAAGTCTGCTATGAAGTGAAGTAGAATCTGAAAAACTGAAGGAGAGCAATTCTAGGTGTTCTTATTTAAGACCAAATTTGATATAATTCAGACTAAACTTGACATTTAAAACAATTTCCCTTTCTTACAGTTCATCGAGAGGCAGTAGTATTACAATACATTCAAGACCATGTACAGGAGCAAAAGAAGACAAGGAAAAGACAATATCAAGAAACCGTGTATCTACATTCAAATGACAGAAAAATACATGAACTAACTTTGAAGCTGTATTCGCATGTAAGGAGCTAGGCTGCGATGAAGTTCAGGACAAACAAATCCTTCAGCATAACCTAGCTACTTTGGGCAATCCTGCAACCCATCCAGTGCTCTCACCCACTACAACGTATCTGCAATCAAGCTGTCTTGAAGTCACTCATGTTGGTCTGCACTACTCTGTAGTCAACAGCAGGTCTACTTTAAACTGTCATGCCCTGATCCTGGCATGTAAGATCAACTTGGTACTGTATCAATTAACCTTTTGCAATTTAAAAATCAGGGTGAAACTGTTTCTTTTATACTCTTAATGGCCATATTACTCTCACATTTGATCAATTATTTTTAAGCATGCATTCATTCTGTCATTTATGAAAATTCACGAACCTTCACCAACTTTACTGAGAAACAGAGTATTTTGTCAATATAGAGACTGCAAACTTGCACTTAACTGCATGCAAGCAGCTTGGAGAGCAAGAGGTGTGAGAAAACAACTGCAATAAACAAATGCATACAGAAAAAGAAAATAGAGGAACCATTGTCCTGTCTTTCCTGTATGTTCCCAGAAAGGGATGTAAGTGCTGAAAGCAAGAAGAGGAGAGAGGAAATGCTGGTAATATTTACTTTCCTTTTCTCATTCTCTCACTTGTTTACATCATACCCCCTCTGGATAGTTTCCAGGTAAAAATTACTTTTCCTACTGTGATTTCAGACTATGTTCCTTACCGAGCACACAAATAACAAATAGTGAGCTCCGTCTCTTAAACACATTTCTGTTTCTTTCCACTGTTTATCAGGCACTGAATTATCCAGCAGTTATTTTGAGACATAGCTCAGGAGGGAAGGAAGACGAGTTATTGTCTTTTATATCCTTTCAGATGTAAACAATGATGCAATGTTATTTTATCCCTATAGCAGTTTATTTTGGATTATTTAGAACAACATTACTAAAGCATCAAAAAGGTCCACAATAACTGGACTTGTAAACAACATCTTGAAGAAAAACACAGAAATAACATACATGGCAAAGGTGGCTAGGATGACAAGTTACCTTGTGAAGCTGTCTTACAAAAGGAGACTAGAAGAGTTTGGCTTGTCCAGTGTATTAACACAAAAGCTAAGAGAGCAGTTAGTACATCTCTACAAATTCAACTGGAGGATAAACACTAGAGTGAAAGAACAGTACTTTAAGCAGAAAGAAAATGGCAACTGAAAGAGAAACTTATATAAATTTGCCCCAAATAAGTACAGGCTGAAAGAGAGCAGAAATTTTTTTATCAGAATCCTGAGACTTTGCAGCAGCCTTCCATATAGATGAGGGAGAAAAATAAATTTTAAAGCAAAGCTCTGTGGAGGGGATTTTATGCTGTTGCAGGATCCTGCAACCAGAGAATTAGTCCTACTAATCCAAGAAGTTCCTACTAGCTCTGTAACTGCAAAACTGCACCAGCTCCGGTGGTCTCAAATATCATCATTCCACCTCAAGAGCAGTACCATTTTGCCAGCTAAAGAGACACACAGGAATGATAAGGCCACAGTGTGTTCTTTGCAGCAACCTTTAATGCTGAAAATACATAAACATAAATAAACAAAATGTAGACTATTTATGAAAACAGATCTCAACCACGCTTACATTTTGCTGAACTCAGAATATTTCACTCAGGAAGCAGGATCTTGCAGTCATCATTGGAAGTTCTTTAAAATCTTTGCGCATGGGCATTCAAAGCACTAACAAATGTTTGGGCGAGATCTGGAAGGGTCTTGAGAGCAAGGCATCTTGCTGCTATTTCATGTTGCCACATCCTGATTAGCATATAGTCTTCTTGCCTCCATGTCTCAAAAGGTCTTAGAGAAAGGCAACTAAAATTGTCAAGGCAATGGAGGCACTGAGAAGCCTGGGATTTCGGTTTAAAGGGAAGGATGAGGGAGGAGAGAACAGAAGTTTAAAAAAAAATCTTGAAGTTTTCGGATACAGTGAATCCAAATATTATTAACCAGATCCAGCAAACTAAAATTCCTTGGCAAATCTAATAGGATATTTTAAAAGATTAAAAAATGTATTTTACACAGCATATAGTGAACTTCTGGGACTTACTGGCTCTGGAAACTGTGAATCATTTAGTATCACCAGGTTCAAAGAGACAAACTAATGAACATTAGTTCCATAAACAGAAACTAATGGGACTAAGCAGCAAGAAATCCTCTAACATCCCTCATACAACTAGGATTGCAGAGATGCAAGATGGACTGCAGAAAGCAGTCTACATGCTCACATGCACTCCCAAAATGTATTATCTCCTCTTGCCTCACATGAAGCAAACAGTGGTCTAGATGAACAGCAGTCTGACTCAGTATGACATTCTTTATCATGTGCTCCATATAGTAGTTTCATGTTACAAGTTCTGACCTAAATGCTAAAAATATTTGAATTAGTTAGTTGGTGGCCTGTGTTCCCCTTGTAGGAAATGCTGGATAACTGGCAGAATGCCCAGAGACTGGAGCAAAGCCTACATCAGGCTGTATGCATGACCAGGTCAGACTACACCACCACCCATTCCCATTTCACATCTCAGTGGCTGCCTGCTCAGTTCCTTGGCAGGGGCCTTCACACCAGCACTAGAGAGGACAGAATCATAGTTCAAAGAGAACTTCAGTTAAAGGTCATGCAAGTCCATTAAATGAGAAAATATGAGTAATTCATTCTCCAATTGAAATAAGCAGTTGATTGCCTTGCCCAAAGGCAAACATATAAACCAGGTGTTGCCAGCTTGACATTTTATCTCCAGAAGTCTGTAAATCTTCAACAAAGACATCCAAAGTCAGGGAACAGAGGAGGATGATTTAAAAACTTGCATTATTATTCTGCCTTAAGTCTACCATCTTCAACCATGTACTCACCAAGCATATACACAGAACTACCAGTGGCAATCCGGCCAGAGTACTATAGATAATCAAGACATTGATATTTGTTAGTGTTATCTGTTCACTACATCCCTTTTCACCAAAAATGGTTAAACAAGAGACATCATAAAAAACCATGTCCCCACAGGTCTGAGCTCAAATAGCAAACACAGTGCTTATTGCTATATAATCACGCTTATGATAACTGTAACCTGAATACTGCTATAACCTATTTAACAGATTAAGAAAGATTTCCTTAAAATCAAAAAAGTATTCTCTTCCTATATCAGAAGCAACAAACAGAGAGAGATCTTTTCTCAAGTGGGCTGGAATTGGAGAGCATGTACCTTTGAAAGCTTCCAAGTTTTAAGTGAAGATCCAAAAAAAAAGTCTTTATTTTCCTATAGTCTACTTATGATAAACATTTGTGCACACACAATAGTAATTCCTCATGAGGGAAAAAAATTACAGGATAAATTAATAACTAGAGAATAACACTTTTCTGGCAAACCTTTTTATTGTTGTGATCCATATTTATTTATTATTATGATCCATTTGAAGCCATGAAAACCTGATTTCTGACCTAATCTGAAATCATGCTTTTATGGTAAAAACTGGACATCAGTCAATATCATACTCTGTTTAAATTGCTGAGTTTGTACTACAAAAAATAGAGTGGTTTTCTAGTCAAAAGATGAGATTCGGAATAGAGATATGGTAGTTGCAGAAAGCCCTGGTTGTTTCCCTGAACCCAAGCCTTCAACTGTCTCTTTTCTTTGGTTCTTAAAAGAATTCCTGCAATCCAACATAATTTTTCAGCTGAAGTGCACAATTTACAGGTACCTCAAGGGTACTGAGGGAGCTGGTGGAAGTGCTCAGCAAGCCACTTTCCATCATTTATCATCAGTCCTGGCTAACTGGACAGGTCCCAGCTGACTGAAGTTTAGCAAATGTGACCCGCGTCTACAAGAAGGGTTGGAAGGAGGACCCAGGGAACTACAGGCCTGTCAGTCTGATCTCAGTGCCAGGGAATGTTATGAAGCAGATCATCTTGAGAGCCATCACATGGCACGTACAGGACAACCAAGCAATCAGGCCTAGTCAACACAGGTTTATGAAAGGCAGGTCCTGCTTGACTAACCTGACCTCCTGTGACAAGGTGACTTGCTTAGTGGATGAGGGAAAGGCTGTGGATGTTGTGTACCCAGACTAGTAAATCCAGTTGGTGGCCAGTCACAATTGGTTTTCCCCAGGGCTCAGTGCTGGAGCCAGTTCTCTTTAATATTTTTATCAATGACCTGGATGAGGGGGTCAAGTGCACCCTCAATAGGTTTGCAGTCAGCACCAAGTTTGGTGGGAGTGTTGATCTCCTAGAGGGAAGGAAGGATCTGCAGAGGGATGTGGACAGGCTGGATCAAGTGACTGAGGCCAATGGTATGAGATTCAACAAGGCTGAGTGCTGGGTCCTGCACTTGGGTCACAACAACCCCGTGGAAACTTGGGGAAGACTGTCTGGAAAGCTGTCCAGAGGAAAAGGACCTGGGGGTATTGATCGACATCTGGCTGAGCCAGCAGTGTACCCAGGTGGCCGAGAAGACCAATAGCATCCTGGCTTGTGGCAGAAATAGTGTGGCCAGCAGGGCTAGGGAAGAGATCGTCCCCCTGAGCTCAGCACTGGTGAGGCCACACCTTGAATACTGTGTTCAGTTTTGGGCCCCTCGTTACAAGAAAGACATGGAGGTGCTGGAGCGTGTCCAAAGAAGGACAACGAAGCTGCTGAAGGGTCTGGAACACAAGTCTTATGAGGAGTGACTGATGGAACTGGGGTTGTTTAGCCTGGAGAAAAGGAGACTGAGGGGAGTCCTTATCGCTCTCTACAACTACCTGAAAGGAGGCTGTAGCGAGGTGGGGGTTGGTCTCTTCTCCCAAGTAACAGGTGATAGGATGAGAGGAAACAGTCTCAAGTTGTGCCAGGGGAGGTTTAGATTGGATATTAGGAAAAAATTTCTTCACCAAAAGGGTTGTCAAGCACTGGAACAGGCTGCCCAGGGAAGTGGCTGAGTCACCATCCCTGGAGGTATTTAAAAGACTTGCAGATGTGGTGCTCAGAGACATGGTTTAGTGGTAGACTTGGCAGTACTAGGTTAACAGTTGGACTTGATGATCTTAAAGGTCTTTTCCAACCAAAATGATTCTATGATTCCATGATTTACTTTTTCACTGTTCTCTCTGGATAAAACAAAACCAGGAAAAGAGAGTATGGCCTTGGGCCAGTCTCTCCCTCAAGATGGGGGTGCAGTTTACTGTTTGTAGTTGATACAGATGAGCTTGTGTTTATGAAATGGCAGCTAATCTGACCAGGTGTTTATTGGATGTATTGAAAACACATGTTGTGCTACTTATGTTTACTTCCCAGTAATCTCAAAGTATTTTACAGAAATCCAAAGTGCTACGATGATTTAAGGAGCTGGGCACACTTACTATGTATATACTTGATAACGTTTGAATTGCAAAAATTTTCTTGATTCCCATGTCATTACACAGTCTGATAAAATCACTGATGACCACATAGACCAATAGATCATTTCCCTTGATTCCAGGGCCATTCTGAGGAACACATCAGATGAGGTGCGGTTTCTCAATGACAACTATCCTATTTTTAAATTCTGACATGTTTTCATGTTTTCTTGAAACCCTCTGACAAAAGTGGAAGACCCGCTTCCTGCTAGATTAAGAAACATTATGGGGATGCCTTGCTTCTTCCTGCAAATCACTAAGCAAGTGGTTTGTAAAATAAACAAAAATTGCCAAATACTTACAAATAGTTTTAGCAATTAGCTAATAGAGATAGCTTTATTGAGCTCTTTATGAACCTTCACAGTAGGTTTTGATTATGACCTTCCAAGTCAGTTATCCAGACAGATATTTTTTTCAGGCATAGGGGCACAGCCCACAGCCCACCATTTTATCATTTGAAATGAAAATAATTCCTTAAGGACATGGAAACAGACTTGGGTGTTAGAGCACGACTCGTATTGTATGAACATGTAATATCCCAAATACAGGAAAGGGCAGGGTACTCTATAACTCGTCCCTGACATATTTGTCTGTGTGTGTGTGTCTGCTGTATTTGACAGAGCACTTTTATGAAGACATAAATTAATATTTGGCATACAGTGTTAAAATCAGAAAACCACAACCCATCAATTATTGTAATAAATCTATCTTCATTCAAAAAGATATCAACAAAAGACTGGCTTTATTAATCAAGCAGATAAACACATACAGGGGAAACTTGTCTTAAGTCAGGCACTGGACTGGGAAACTTACAATCAGTTGTACCTTGGCAGCAGACTTCATAAATGTTTGAACAGGTCTTCCAGTGCCTCCGTTCCTCACCTGTAAAATGAGACTAAAATACCCATCTCACAGCCATGTCAGAAATTTTCTTAAATTTCTGCAAAGCCAAGGTATCACAGCATTTGGAAACAGATGTTGAAAGAGTCAGATTGAACAAACAAGATCTGTCACAGGTTTGTTACCACATCCAAACTACTTGTTATTCAAAGAGTTTATCTCCACAGCCAGGAAAATCATTAGGTTTTCAGCTACAGAGTTTCTATAGTCAATGCCATAGAAATCACGGTTATAATATTGTATTAAATGGGCACGACACTAAATGTCATTGCAATGCCATTGGCTCAGCACAAAGAAGTACAACAGAAGCAGTCATTTTTCAGGTCATTTCTGCAGATATAAGAGGCAGATTTTTAATCCACAGAACATTTTTGAGAGCCAGAATCATAAAAGACATCTGCACCTTCAAAGGTCTCCCTTTGAGTGACTCCTTTAGGAGAAGGAGAGTGATGTAATGGTCCAGTGAGCCAGCCATAACTTTTAGGTGGGTGTGCTTAGACCTTGTTTTTATAATGAGCTCCCCAAAGAAAACCAAAACACTTTAAAACTCAAAATAGCCAGGAAGACTGGAATATTTAACTTTTTAAATACAGGAAATTCGAAGTGATTAGAAGAGATGGAATAGAAATTAAAAGGATTTATACACAGCTTTCACTGGCCCACTGCATCCTTGCAGGTACTTCGCTTCCAGGTGAAGTGGTAGTAGACTCAATGGATTTCTGATTTGCATCAAAAAACCTCTCTCTCCCCTCTGTTCCCAAGAAGGTTTGTATGTTCCCTTTGAAGGTCACCTGGCAGCTCTCCACGGCATCAGGTCCTTCCCTCGGCAAGCTGCAGCCTCCCTGCTCTGTTCTGGGATGCCTTCAACAGCCTCATTCATGCAGCATGCAAGGTACCCCAGGAACCTTCCCTCCTCTGCACCAGCTCCACGATACTATCATCTCAAAAGAACTCAACATGCTTATGAATAAAAAGACAGGTGAAAAAAAAAGATACTTAATATATATAAAGTCAGGCAGGGGACAACATTATTTTATTCACCTAAGAGATTTTATTATTAAATTTAATGCTACCATGCATCTGGCTTTTTGCAAACACATCCTTGTTTTTTTACTCAAGATCTTGCCCTGGCAGAGTTTAAGAATTTTGCACATTTCCTGAGGATTTCCAGATGTCCTGCAGCTTTCTCCTTACTAGAATGCAGGACTTCCAGAAATGCCGCTCAGGCCCAATGCGTCTTTGCAGAAGACCTATATAATGCATCCATTGAAGACTTGATGGCTTGACACATGGGACTAGTGCACATTAAATTAATCCTATCCTGAAAGTCCTGGGAGGAAATGCAAAAAATAGCCATAGGAGAACCCTACATACTCACAAAAAGGCAGTGAACTAACAAGCTCCCTCAGTTGTTCGGGCTGGACATCTCCTCTGGTCCAGTGTTCTACCTTGCAAAATCTGAATACAAGCAAGATCTACCAAACACAAGCTATGTGAGACCCAGGTCCGGGGCAAATCCAGGAACAGTTCCCAGGGGAAAGACAGTCCTGCTTAAGTCTCAGTAGACCATCCAGGTCACTGCAGGCATGTCAGCTGCAGCAGCCTATACTGCCCAGCATTTACACTACATGACAGCTCATCTGCCAGCACAGAGGGACTGCAGCTTATGTGATATAATAGGTACACGGGAGCTGCAGCTGAACTGCTCAAAAGTGTCATATGGGCCAGGAGTCACTCTTTGGACATTTCCTCTCGATCTGTAGATTACCTCTCGATTATTCTTGGATTAAATGTTGAAAAATGCAGTATCAATGGATTCAAGTGTAAAAGAATTCTTAAAAAAAAAAACTTAGAAAAGACCAGTCTGTTGACATTGGCTTTCACATGCTGCAACTTTATTACATCAGAGAATTGAGATACTAGTGTTGACCTCATTGCAGTTTCCAGTATTGAAAGCAATAAATATCTCTCACTGCAATAATAAACACGGAGGCCGTGAGTACTTATGACCTGCAGGAGACACTGATGCCAAATAGGCTGTAAAAACCAAAATGGGATTAAAGATATTTTACTGGAAATTTTAAAAACTCAGAAGTGGAAATAAAAGGGGTGGGCCTTTTATAGGTTGATATGCAAGGCTCACCAGACTAAAGGTCCTTTATATATCAACATGGCTCCATTGCTTCTAGCAGTCAAACTACATTTTCTGAGGTAGCTTACTTGTGTCTACAAGGCTGTATCACATAGACGTTCTCTGATTTATAAGCCACTCTCTTTTTGCCTCGTCAAAAGAATTTGACCTCAATAATGTTTTAATGCCAGGACCAGCGTGACATTTTAAAATTAGTCAAGTTTGGGATTCTTCAATACATGTGTTGGAAAATGCTTGCAAAGCATGAAATTTCAACTTTTTTTTTCCATGAACTGTTAACGCAAAACTAACCAAACAGAATTTCAGCGAACTTTCAGAAAGCACATTTTTGGCTGTAGAACAAACAAAAGAAATTTCAAACAAAGCATTAATTTCCCCACTTTTTGGAAAATCAGAAGCACCTGAAAACAGGCATTCATAGTGAAAGTTCCTCCTGCAATGTTTACACAGTAACTATAGTGCAGCTACCACAATGCTGTAAGATAGCCACTAGATAATTACAGCTATTATGCCCCATTACAAACATTTACCACACTGTGGGCAATGAAAATTGCTCTCTCAATGGATCCTGATTTTCCATGAGGAAAATACTTGCCTTTTGCTCTTGGACAACTTATGGGACAAAAACCTCAGCATCATTATTTACTTTTAGTTCAGAAAGCATAAAATGGGTATCACACAGCAGTTTTTCATCCATTAAACTGTTGTATTGCTGAAAATTGAAAGATATTACAAATATTTTTCAAGAAGGTAAAATTAGTAAGCAAATTAGTGTACTCCAACCCATTTGCTCTGGTTGCTGAATGTCATTCTGCTGCTCAGCTCTGCAACCTCAGACCACACTTTCTTCTCACACTGTGCACCAGATACCAGCAGTGACACCACCCAAGGATGGAAAACTCTCCTGAGTTTGTTTACCTCACAGGGGGCGTTCGTCATGACCACAGGTGCCTGTGCAGGAAGCTCACTGGTTTCCTGGCTCTTAGAGCAGCCAGGTCTTTTTGCAACCCTTTCTGAAGCTGAATAAAAAACTAATGAAGCCAGTTACAAATTTTTGACAGGTCATGGACTTCGGGTTTTCAAACAGTTCAAACCCAGACGATGACATCTTGGCTCATCTTCTGCTCGCCTACAAACACTTTGTCTCACTTCCACACGCTTTCATCATAAGTCTGTCTTTCCAGTAACCAGTAGAATTCAGGCATGTTTCCCCCCATTTGTCACTCCTCACACTCCATCCTTCTTACTGTGGTGTTTCCAGACAGTCAGTCACCTCAGGAAACTGTCAGGTTCATAGCTGATATTAAAGACATGGCTTACTTGGAAAAGCTGATGAAAACATGTTAGAAAAGTGACTGATTTGCAGACTTTTGAAGACCAGGTACAGCACTTGTCAAAGTTTGAGACTGCATTAGTTTAAATGCACACGCTTTTGGGTTCATCGTTTTAGTGTAACTCTGTTGCAGAGTGAGCTTTGGTTTTCTATCTGAATTTTATTAAAAGCCTTCCCCCTTTTCATCCATACCCACAAACATACAAATGTCTGGTCTATGAACTAGGACTAGATGACCTGGATAGAGGGAACTGACCAAGCTCAGAGCGGCTGTTCCTTCCAATTCATCCTGTTGTTGAAAACCAAAGATAAACTGTGAAATCGGGTTGACTGCTTATCTATCTCATCTCCCACATCACTCAGCAAATGTGCCATGTCTCACTCAATCAAGCTTCTGCCAAAATCCAACCCTAGATTGAACAAATGCATCATTTGAAGTTTATTCAAAGCCTGCTCTGCTTTATTACTGCGAACTCTATGTTGCCTTGCAAATGTTCTTCCAGTGCGCTCCAATTACACCTATGAGAGATGTAATTTGTATACTTTGTCGGTTTTCTACACATAAACCCGCCTACCATTTGAGGTGCACTGCCAGCTTTTAGGTACTATACCATATACTGACATATCAGACAGGAAATAATCCAGTGGAGTAGCCTCTAAGACAGTCATCTGTAATGCAAGACCTTAAATATTACAACAACAACAAAAGATGAGCTAATGATTCAGAAATTCAATGAGAAGAACAAAACAAATTTCTTATGAAACTTCTCTTCTTCATCTGGAATTATTAATTTCTCACATTGCTAATGCCTGATCCCTTTTGGCAAAAACCACTAAATAGTCCTATGCATCAAAACCAATTTTATTAGTATTACATTATCTTAACAAAACAAGAATAGAAAACAAGTTAATCAGTTATCAGCAACCCTGTACGTTGCTGCCACATTACTTCTCTGTTTCATATACATGTTTTTCTCAAGGGTTGTATTTCAGTATAATGGATATACATTGAATCATGTGAAATTTTATGTTTCCATCTGAGTTTGTTCAAATATTGTGAGCCTTTCTCAAGAACTTCATCAGATTTGTTTAATTATTTTTCTTTATTGGCATCAGTAAGAAAGAAAGATATGATCTATAAAAATACAGGTTTATTTCCATCTGTTTCATCTCATATTGTTCTCGTGAAGTTTTGTGAAAACATTATTTTATCACAGTGATTGGACTGAATTAATTTAGTTGTCATGCAGCTATAGATCAGATAGACAGTGCCAGATCCATAAAATGTAGAATAGTTCACACCCACAGAGGAATGGCTAGACATTGTATATCTATATCTGCCTCAAGGAGAAAACCTTAGGTTTTTGATATGTTTTGAACAAAACTAATTACTGTAGGAAATCACAAACTGGTAACAATTATGTCATGGCCACGTAACTCAATTAAATCACCATTCTCTATTTGTTTTGCTCAAATTCCTGAGTTTATGCTGTACAAAACTATGATTCACTCATTCACTCAAGCATTGCTTTACACCACCTCTCTCTGCTTCAGTTGAACAACTTACGGACATGATATGCATCGCTTAGTCATTCTACCTGCGCTTCTGTTGCACCTCAGCCGGTGCCAGGCTAATCATTTCATCTTTTCTTCTTGCTTATAAAATGTGGATATAGAGAACAGTGGAGGACTTTGTTCGGTACATCAGTGACAGAAGCAGTGGAATAGCCTTTTCTCTCAGTCAGCAGCTACATAATGTGCCCTTACGGCAGTGGTCTAATGTTAATAAGGTGACATAACTGGGGATGAATGATAGCAAAGTGTTAAATAGGATTATAAGGAACTGCTATCCTCCTATGGGATCACCAGCATGGCTCTGTAAGAATTCTGGAAACACAGCAATATCAAATTGCATCGTACTGAAATAGTATCCTGCCTCCAAGGAGACAGAACACTGGCAGAGATTTCACAAGGAGAGATAAGAAAAAGTCATCATCAATATATATATGTTCACCAGCTGGAAATAACAGCACACTAATTTAAATTATTGCTGCGCTGTCGCTTGGACTTTGACCAAGAAGTATTATGTTTGAGACCTATGTGGAACATATGTGGCATGCCAATTAAAAAAGAAAAGGAAGATAAAGAAGGAGGAAAGGGTCCTGTTACCATTCAGGTAACAGGAGGTTTTAATAAGCAGGTTACTTAACTCAAATAAGAAAGTCCTATACCAAGTTTGAGCTGAATACATGTGAGGGTTTAATTTCTCAGCCCGGGCAAAAGTAATGTTAACGAGAATAACAGGAAGCCAATACAGAGCTGGTGACCGTAGGGAAAACTCAATTGTAATGAATTGAAAAAGTGGGAAGCAAGAAATCATTCAAAAAAGATGAACCAGGTCCTTATCTGAGGTGAATCATCATCGTTAGACTGAAGTGTCTGCCTGGGTTTATGCTGCAGACCAGGCTGCTGGCAGAAAACCAGAGGATGCCTGGTAGCACTCGCCGCTGACTTAGGGGGCAGGTTGTGTCTTGGCCAGGGAGATCTGAGAAGAACTGGGAGCTATAACACAGCAACATGAGAACTGATCCACCTACTTGTTTATGCAATACTTACCTAAGTCATGATTGTAGAAACAAGTGGTGTTTAGTCACCTGCAGATGGACACAGCCTGGCAAAAACTGCCAAGGAGGCTGCTCTTTCATGTATTTTTCTCCCACTTCTAAGTAAGCTTCAGATTTCCTAAAATGAATTGGCTCAGTAACTAGCGTATTGGAAAATTACAGTGATCATAAGAATAGCATGCTGCACTGAATTCATCCTGAAGTTGTGTTCCCTTATACATTGTGGCCAGGAAATACTGGTGTTTGAGAGGAACAGAAGAACCCTTCAGGTCTACAGTTCTTCTACTGAAGGGTATAATGATCCCCTCATGAAGCAAGATTCACTGGAAGAGGCAGACGTTCCCTGTCACTTCTGATGGGCTCAGCAACTGCAAGCCTGGTGTAAGTGAAAAGAAGAGGCCCTTTGCTGTGGGAGCCACTCCAGCCACAAGGAGATGGTCTTTCCCCACTCCTAGGACAGCCCCAGGAAAGGAGAGTGAAGGAGTCGCCTTCCTCTCCAGCAGTCCCCTGAGCTGGTCTGATCTGCTGGAATCAGTCTGCCACTGCAAGTAAAGGTGCAGCCTCACAGCCGGCAGTTTTATTTTAAGGAGTAAGCAAAAGGCAAATCAAGCCTAAGACCAAAAGGTTCACAGGGCAAAACAAAATTCAAATTTTCTCCAACTGCCACAGCCTGATGCCAAGCTCAGCCAAACCATCACACTCGGCCTGTAAATCATCCTCCTTGTCAACAGTACTATAGTTAAAATTTGTTATTGCAAGGATTAGAAATAGTCACTTGTAATTAAATGCACATCACATTAATCAGCAGCCTGTTAGCAAACTTTTCAAGAGCTAAAGGGAAGTTAAAGTGACATTGGCAGATACAGTTTTCATTTGCTAAATACTACTACTTCCTTCTGATGCTTATACAGAGCCTGGCAAGCTTTCATACATATAAATTTATAAAATTTGCCCCCCTCTAAAATTCCTGCTTGAATGGAGCAGTAAAGACCTTGTTGAAAGAAGTTCATCCTAGTATCAAGGGTTTCAATATGTCTTACAAAAATTGCATATATATGTTTTTTCAATTTATGTTGTTTGTATACAACCCATTTTACCTTTTCAGTTACCCTGCAAAAATTCTTGGATTGCTATACATCATTTTGGAACCCAATCCACATTCACTGATGTGGATATTCTTATGTTCATGGATAATCATTTTTTGTCCATTCAATTCTTACCGTGTATTTTTAGATTCTAATCTGTTCTTGGTCCAGAATATGCCTGAACTTCCTCTATATTTCTGTAAACTCCCAATCATACTTTTCTGTATGCCAGTTCCAACACTAGAGGTTTGTTCCCTATTTTGCTTTGGAAACAATAATTAATAATTACCTGTGGCGTCAATAAACCCTAACTTGCACAAATGAAAATGTCTCATTCTCTGACTCAGCCTGTTGCTTTGTTTTGGAAAATCCAGTAGAGCTTCTGAGGAATGGGTAGATATTTGTCCTTTTATTCATAATAAATTAAAAAATCACACAGAATAACAATAAAAACCTGAAGAAACAAGCTGAAGCTACAAAAGAAGCAAATATAAAGCATATGGAGCATAAAAAAACCTCCAGTGTTTCTGTGCCCCCAGACGAATGTCTCCCCTTTGCAAATAAAAGTAGTAGGGGTTTTGTCCAAAACTCTGTCTCTCCGAATATCCTGTCATTCCACACAACTCATCATTTATGTCGTCAGGGAAAAAAAAGATGTGCAGAATTGTATCATTACATACAAGTTATAATCACTCCTTGCACTTAGCCAAGTGTGAGTAATATGAATTCTTATAAGAGAGTCCATGTAAGAGAGTAACTGCTAAGTAAGTCACCGTAAGCATTACATTGTTCGAGATGTTGGACACCGGAGTAGTATTGCAATAAAACCTGTGTTTTTTTCCTGAAAACCACTTGTCGTGCATCAGGATGGGAGTTGCTCCCCAAGAGGTCAATGGAATTTATTCCCATCCTGTGCTGGAATATTTAAGCCAACAGGTCTCTCCTCCTGCTCTCTGGTTTATCAAGAGCATAATAGCCTCAGGCCTTATTTTTCTGCTAAAACATTCAATTGACTTCCAAGGGGGTTACTCCCATCCTGTGACAGAAAAACATCATCCCCAACAGTTTCTGTGTTGAGCAGGGAGGGGCACTGTGTTTTCTCCAGGAATGTCTTCGTTTAAAAGTCACCAGCACTGCTGCTATCAGTCATCATTCCCCCTTTCCCACGGAAGAAGAGCTCTTTCTCTCCAGGGGTCAGCGGCTCTTTTGCTCCCTTCTGCACAGCAGCACGGTTTGGGCAAATCCACTGTTGGGCTGGGTGCACACCTGGTCTCCTCCATGCTGGGGACCCTCCACTTCCCAGACCACCCGTCGGCCAGGAGGCACCTCTCTGAAGAGTGGCAAGCCGTAAGCCTTGCTGACTCCACAGCCACACATTTGAAGATAATCGTTCTGCTGATTTCTTTTCACTAGCAGATTGAGGCTCCCACTCTAGGGGGTGGCTTTGTGTTTTGCACCCTGACTGACTAGCAGTACCTGCCCATCTGCCCGGTTTACTTGCTGAAGAAAATGGGGGGGACCGCAGACACAACTGCTGAGTGTCTCTTGACAGCTTACTTAGCAGATCTACCCCCACCATGCTCAGTTTTTGGTCTGTCAATGGAAACACTTAAATTTTCCTGAGGTGAACTATGGGGCACCTGGGTACCTGATCATGCTTTGCAGTCCTCTCAGAGAGACGTGCACTCAAACATTGTCGTTGCAATCCAGAAGGCTTTTACTGGATTTTCCCTTTCATGTCCAACCAAAAACAGCACAAGTTTTCCAAGACAAAGCCACAGATTATTCTGGAGCAAAGGCACACACTGCCTGTATGATAACTGCTTCTGAAATAAACAGCTGTATTCATACATGTATGGACAGGCATACAACCTTCACCAACTAGTAGAGCATAAATAAAAGTACATTTTCAAGGCTTTGAAATATCTAATGGCAGGGAGGAAGCAGAGGGGTATTATCTCTGGCTCCAAATTATGCTGAGTAGTGTCATGAACAATGTAACCTAATTTTGCAGCTCTAGGAGATCAGTGGATGCAGAGATTAGCGACCATAGCAGCCAGCAACAGCAAAATATTCCGATTAAAACATGGCCATATATGAACAAAGGAACTGACTGCTCTCTCTTCTTTTATACTTTGCCAACTAAATCCTCACCTGGGATTCAGTCTTGCTCTTTGAGTTTGTTCTTTGCTCTTTCACCCGATGTTTTCTTCTGTTCCAGTGTGTCCAACTGAAGATGCCAGACATGCCTCCTGCCTTCATCCCCATTAAGCTGTCTCCATGGCAGGCATGGAGTATTACTGTGGGTCAGACAATATTATGGCCTTTACACTGCCTCTGTTTCTTCCTTTGTTGTTTTCAGGGACCTAATCTTCAATCTAACTTTGTACCTCTCATTTTCAGGTTGAGGTAACATGAGAGTCCCAGAATAATCTTGCTTTCCTTTTTTTTCTTTTCCAGCCCATTAATGGTCAGGCTACTGTCACTGTCTTTCAAATCCTAACAAAAAAAAAAAACAAAACAAAAGAACAAAAAAGAAAGTCACACTTTTCTGTGTATCTGCTTGTCTCGCATATGCAAAAACACCTTTATTCAGTGCATTAACATATATAAAGTGGAACATGAAAGCCAAGAACAGAATATTAACCAGAACATATATTTTCACAGTACTGTCATACGTCTTAATTAAATATCCAAAGATTTATAGATATCTGGAAAAAGCACAAAACTTTTAAAAAAAAATTAAAACCTGAAGTACAGATGATGTGTTTAGGTAGTTACATCTGAAAAATTAAGTCTCAGTCCTCTCCCAGTCATACAACTAAAGCGGCTTTGTATTTCTGTCCTCCAAAGAACTAAATAATTCACTGGCTACTGTCCTGCAAAGTCATTTCCTCTCTTTGTTTTCCATACTTGGATTTTCATATCTTTTCCAACCTTTTGTGCACAGAATGAGTCAAGTTTGGCAATTTTGCTCAGAATGGTCCTTTTTTTTCCATAGATACAGTCTTTATTATCCTCCCTGACTCCATCTAACTCAGATTCCTGTCAGTGCTCTCATAAATTATTCTTTTATGCAATTTTAAAACTGGTGACTAAGAAGAATTAAATGAGACAATTTGTGCTAAATTAGCAGGTACTGCTGAAGAACAGCAGTATCTATTTCAAATTCTGAATGTAGCTAACACACACATGGAAAACACTGGAAAAAAATTTGTTTATCAGTTTTAGTTATGCTGCAGAGAAGTGAAATTCAGCCGTTTCATATAATTGCTCCTGACAATTACACCAGCATTTTCCTAAGAGTTCTTGTTTCCATCCAAATGCCATGTGCCATAGGAAGTTCTGCATATATGATGCATCTCTGCACGGTCTGTCAGCAGAGAGTCTATGACTAATTTTTAAGCTAATTTTGCTGCAGGACCCTTCTGCTCCTACCCTTGTTATCATTTGCTTATCAAGGTGGTAAAAGGAGAGGAAATAATCCAGTAGCAGGTCCCAGACATTATGTTTGGGAAGAACTATTCTCAGATTAACTCTGCAAGAAAAATTACTGGAAATACTGTGATTTGTTGATTGCATCTTCAATAGCCCCAATAAAAGCTAAAGGATGAGTAATTCAAAACATAGAGAGTGCAGCCAACATGCAAGCAAAGGCTTCTATTTTCAGGAAGACGCATCTTTAACGTAGACAAAAAGAGACAGAAACAGAGAAAGAAACAATCTGTTCACGTCAAAACAGAGAGACTTTGTGACTGCCCAAATGAAAAGTCAAGGCAAGAGGAGAAAGCCTAGGATACAAATCATTATCTATCTTAATATAAACACTTCATTGTTATATTATTCAAAAAGCGAGGAAAGTCGGTTTTGAATTTCTAGGGGGCTGGAACAAGAAACCAGTACTTTCTCATTTCCAGGGCAATTTAGTCAAGTTACATGCCAGCTGCCCTCTGCAGAGAAAGGAAAGTCCCTATTTAATAGAGTTGCTATTTTTCCTCCCAAAGCTTCTCCTGGCCCAATGCATCAGTGTTCTCTAGTCAGAAGACATTGCGACCTCTTCTATCCCATAGAACGTCTCAGTCTGTAGCTTCCAGTTATGGTTACATTACAAACAGCTTGGTGATGGCTGAGGAGAACATCCCAGATCCACTGAACCCCATGGGAATTTTGTTACTTGCTCCAGCACGGCCTAGAAATGACTCTGAAAGCTTTTAGTCCCAGATGGCTTTTTAACGGTCCACCTGTAGTCTTTGGCCCATTCCTAAGAGGCAGATATTTGTCATCTCTGACTACCACCAGAGCTGACGCCTTAGCAGACAGAAGGCTGACTGCTTCCTACAGGGATCCGTCTATTCAGAACAGAACTAGCACACACTGGAGGAATCTTAGGATCCCTTTTCGTGCTATCTGCTTAATGTAGAAGGACTTGATTACCATGAACACAGCAAGTTTCACAAGTACAGAAATGCTGACTAAATTTAACTGCTGGGTTTTTTCCAAAATTTACCACCATCAGTGAATCAACAGAAAACCCTTCCACTAGTTAATCCTATGATTGGAGTCACTGGCCTTTTGTTATGTCTCTGGCTGAAGTTCACCTCTACCTAAAGCCTTGTATTGCAGAATCACAGAATGACTGAGGCCGGAAGGCTCCTCTAGTCAGATCATCTAGTCCAATCCTCTTGCTCGAGCAGGATCAGCCAGACCAGGTTGCCCAGGACCGTGTCTAGTTGGGTTTGGGGTAACTTCTGCAGGAAAAAAGAATTCTGAGCACCTCAGTATAAATCCTACAGTGTACCTAGACACCTACTTTTGATGTAAGTATCTAGTCCCCCTTTTCTAGCCTGTAGGCCCATTCTTGGCAAGATTCACCTTCTTTAAAGTATCACCTCTGTAGAAATCAAAGGTGTTGACAGTGTGAAATTAGTTTATCCAGGTGGGACACTGACCCCTTCAAGGTCTGGCCTTTTGTGAAACATTTTGCAAGAATGCTAAACACATCCTTATACCTTAAACTGTTACCTCTTCATAGACGAATTATCCGGATATACGTGAGTCTTTGGGCTAGTATTACTGCCGGGAAAGATGCTGTTTCAGTTTTGGGAGCTCTGACATCCTGCTACTGTAATTAGTTTCCCAGAAGTGCTCTCTACTGATAGCGCCAAGAAAATGTCCGGTGCCAATTAGGCCAAATTCAGACCCAGTATAAGCATGCGTAATTCCTTTGGAGCGGCGCTCTATCTGAATTTGTCTGAGTTGCACTAGAGAAGGTAAAACTATCCGAAACCAAAGTACAGTGAAATGGTCTTTTTATCCTTCCTCATCTTCTTCTCTGATCCTAGTTCTTACCCAAAATAAGTTTTTAAACACATGTGCCAATAACGCTAATAACATTAGGGATGCCTTGTGCCGTATGGCTGGATGCAGTTTGGGCCACTGGGAATTTGACCATCTGGACAGGAAAAAAAATCCTTTAGAAAAGGAACAAACCACTGCATTACTGACACCTAATAGCAGGTACTACCCAAATTAATCATTCTCAAGATTTTTCCATTGACTGGAACTTGACGGTTGGCAATCACGCCAAACAACTTATGCTTGCCAGTCCCTGATGTAGTCACACAAGTCAGCTCTTAAAATGCAGGTAAAGTGATTTCATACAGAAGATCATCAGTGAGCAGTGGCGGTGTCATGTCCTCTCTCCCCAGCCAGGCCCCATCACGCAGGCCCCAGCGAGGTGAGACAGGACAGGACGGGGTCTGCCACAGCCTGGCCATCACCATGCACCACCACGGGCCCTGAGCAGTGGAGCCAGTAATGTGGGAGTCTGGGCACAGCGTAAGTACAAGGCAGCCCAGACCTTCGAGATGCAGCTGTGGGGACAGCGAGCAAAAGTGTGCAGTGGAGGCTCCCTTGGGCGAGCAATATATTGCTAGTTTTATTATTTCAATTTTTTAATCTTAAATACTAAAGTTACATTGCATAGTCTATCTTCATATCAAAAATGTACTGCAGATCAGATGAACTTTTTTTGCTGCCTTTGAGCACAAGTAGGAACGTCGTTATGAATTCTTTAGTAGGTTTTCCTTCTTTAAACCTTTATTTAATACCAGTGATTGGACCAAACCTCATTCCTTGGTATTTGTAAAACACAAATAAGAAAAATAGTATTTTTATTGTCATCTGTGGCTGAGTATTGACAGCCACTGGTTTGTTCCAGATGTCTGACATGGGGATTAAAATTTAATTGAAATTATCTAAGTCCTGAGCTTCATCTCAGCAACCCTGAAAGCCTACTGATTTCAGCAGAACTGCATGGGCACAGATTACACTTATTCGTTAGTGGTGAACTGCAACATTCTTGTTACTCCAAAGACTTACTTCTGATAAACAAGCCAATAGTAATAGTTGTCAGGTTGAGACAGTGGGAATGACAGTGAAATAATAATTGCTTGCAAATAAAGCCTACTTCTCCAACTATCTTTCTTAACCGGGAAAGTAAAATGCAACATAACACAAAACAAAATATGATAAAATAACAGTAGAAAGGAAGTAAATCTTTTTAGAAAGCTGAGGAAGGTCTTGAGCTCGGAAGGATAGAAGACAGGAAGAACGATTGCCTAAAATGCCTGAAGAAAAATGTTAGCAGTACATTTTAGTTGGATTATGACACATTTTGAAACTGCAGAAAATTTTGAAAGTTGCTGCAACTACTGAAAGATCTTTACCCAGATTTTGTGAGGTGAAAATAAATTTGAAATCTTGAGTGCCATGATGAGGTCTGATCGGTCACAGATTTACTTCGGGAATTATCGATGTTCTGAGTTTAGAAGATATTCACATAACTTCAGGTCTATTTTGGAAATCATGCCTGATTTTGAATAGTGTTAAGTGATAAGGGATATTTAATCTGATTTTCTAAGCATGGTATGCAGATATTCAGATATAGGGAATTTGAAAATAATTTCTTTACGGTATTTCTAATTTCTCATTCAAAATCATTGTTTAGTTTTAAAATTTGGTGTCACTAAAATGGTAGGCAATAGAAGTCAAATGGAGATTTTAATCCTACTTTAAGAGACTATCTCTCACTTCTGGGTGAAGGTTGCTGTTCTACTTTGATTCAATTTTCAGCTATGGTGAAATTTCTGAAGTATCTTCTGGCATTGAAAAATCACTCTGCTACTAGTTGACTCCATAATCTACAGTTTGGCAACGATTTCATGCTAGGTAAACTCTCCTTCAAATGCTCAGGATTCTTTCACGTAAAATATTCATCTAGTGATTACTGCTGAAAATCCACAAAGTTTCAACTGTCTCAAAGATATTCTGGCAGTAAAGTTTGATTTAAAATTATCATCCTCATTTTAATCTCTCTAAGATCCCCGACTGACCTTGTCATTTTTTCTAGCAAAGTCTATCAGCCAAGAAACCTCTGGGCCAAGTTTACTACATGGTGATGGAGAAACGACAACACAGCTCAGGCTGCGTATATTACACCTTTGGAGGGACGCCTGCACAGGCTGGCATATAAATATAGCAACTAGCATGATTAGGACTACAGAGAGATCTGGAGTGTATCAAACCACCTTGATCTCATCTTCTCTTTATAGGCAAAAGTAATCAGGCCTCCAGTCAAGTCAATATAGAAAAAGAGTACCTTCCAAGGAATCTGGTGGTCCTGAAATGGGTTAAGAGATTTCCCTGGTTTTAACTTTATGACTGTTTTTCTAGATACAGTCTGTAGTCCTTAGAGTTCCTTTTCTCCTCTTACTCATTTTTCTCATGGCTTTTGAACTGAAAGTAGGTGACACTTTATGTAGATGCTTTATGTAACCATAAACAAAATTAAAACACTGCACAAAGCATTACAAAATCCCATGGACTGCAAGACAAAGAAAAGCTTTTCACAGGATCCCAAAGAAGCCAGGCACCACGGGGCGAGCAAAATGCAACAGGAGTGGGCACTTTTTTCCGTTAAGTTCCTCATTATAAATCTGTACATACAGCTCACCAGAAGTATATTTTGTTATGGAGATTACACGTCCTGTGGCCAAAGTTTGCCTCTTTCAGCTCTGCCATTCAGACCCTGCGCTCCTTCCACTTTGGACCAGTGCCATATCTGCGCCCTTGTTTCCTACGTCTCCTCCTTTATGTCTCAGCATTATTTTAAATTCAGTGTGCTTAAGTGCAGCATCATGAGCAAAAGCCTGGTCTCATGGAAGTGGGCGGTTGCTCTGCAACTGCCCGTTAAGGAACCATTTCGTCCTGACTTTGCTTCCTATTGTTTCTCCAGTATGAAAAACTAAGATATTTTTATCATTGTCTCTGTACGAGTGTAATGAGCAATCATTTTGTGCCACAGGCACTGTATTTATAGTCATAAACACAAACTCAGACTTCAGCTACATGCAAGTAACACCATAATTTTCAATAGTGTTGTCTTGCTGTACAAAATTTCACCTATCTTTCCAAATTTCTCCCTCCACTGACTTTTCTGTCACAGTCAACAAATCCTCCTTTTATCTTGGCTTCTAGTTTTGATCCCATTTTTTAAGACAACAAATCCAAATATGCTGGATAAAAAGTTTTCATGGAAAAAACTTTTTTTATAGAGTATTTTTCCATTTAATGTGAAATGCTGCTTTTCACGGTTGAAAGGTTATAAAGATATCTGATTCAAATTTTTAAGACAACTCTTTCCATTTAGAATAAGACAAAACAAAGATGAAAACAGATCTATTTCAGACAGTTTGGAATAAAAAAAACCACAACATTTTCTTTAGTTATTCAAAATTAGATTTTCATATTTAGATATTGCCTATGCTTTAGGCTTCTCTGTCTTCTTTCGTCATATCCAGATAAGGGTCTGTCATTTCTCCATCTTCTTCTGCAAAATCATTCCTCCCTCCCCTCTCTGCCATGTAAAATCCAGTAAAAACAGAAGCCTGTGTAGAAGCCAGGTGTTTCCCTGACTCGTTCTCTTCTCGCCTCATCACATCACAGTTTGTTCTTCTCATTTCCCCTGTTCACTTATTTCTTAAGTTTAAAGGCAGTTTGAGTGATCCTTTGATAGCGGCATTATAGAAAATGAAATGCAAAACTTTCTAGTAAAGTGACAGTAGCAAAGAAGCATTTACAATTTATGTGAAATTTTCACTGCAGGCATCTAAACACACACCACAATATTATAAAGTATGTGATGAAATTATGTATACACACACACACTGACGATAAACCAGATGAAGATAAGACTGAATATATCCCACAGGAGTGAGGTATACTACACAGGAGTGTGTCTGATGAAGAAATTTTGCTGCCAAGCCAACTGAAAACTGCACCTCAGCTTTGTGCTTTATTCTCCTTGCTACTCTCTCTCCCTGTTCCACAGTCATTCAAACTCTAGTGATAACAGCAGTCTGTAGTGGCCACAATGTATATTTTGGCAAAGACAGATTGAAGCCTTCCTTTAAGGTCGTTTGGGACCTTACCCAAAGCCCATGGAAGTGAAGTTGGTTTTGCTTGCTGCAGAGCAATCCTGTCTCGTATGTGAGAGGCATCCAGCACCTAGAATAGACTTCTCACCTCAAGTTAAGCTGAATTGAGTCCTCCTTTGCAGCTGCAAAATTGGTGTGAGGCTGGAATCAGGCTTTTTTCTTTCACACATTAGTAAACATACCATACGCTTCCTTCCAGATAGAAAGTATCCATATGCTGCCTTCACATGGCATTTCCACTGCACCATGTCTTGGAAAAAGAGTAGGGTGAAGTAGAATTAAGTTTACTAATACTTTATGCAATATCAGAAAGGCTTGCTTTAGTAGCTAGTCACAGCAACAGGATACTAATTCTGCTTTGTCTTCTGAATAGTTCTGTGTTTTCTTCTTTATTGGGAAGTGTAGTTTCTTGTCTTCCATGGAGTTTGGATTAGGGCAAAAATTATTCCGGTGGAGTAGATCTTACACTCCATACATATTAAGTATAGATTTATTATTTTTATTCACAAACTTATATACACAATTTTTATATAGATATATATATGACCCTATTATCTACTCTTCTTTGAGCATGGGTTAGCTTCTACAGTTTTGTAAATTAAGAAAAAGTTTAGAAACCGTAATGAAAATAACAGGATTCAATTCTGTTCCTGGGTCCAGTAGCTAGGCCATGATCCGGTCAAGAGTGTCTCAAAGGGCAACTGAGTCAAGTCATGAATATCTTTAGAAGATCATGATGACAGTGATGGCGGCACTGGTCCATAGAGCTTAGCAAGGAGTCAAGACCTCCTCGAGAAAAGCCACAGAAAACAGCACAGTGATTGACATCTGTAAGGAAAATGTATCAGAATAACACGATCAGATCAGTGTTACTACATCATCCAAGCAAGGAGTTTTCAATTGTGGTTACTGGCACTCATGCAAGAGTGTGCAATGATAAAATGCATCTTTGTTTTAAACACACCAACCTCTTATCCCCTTACAACCTCAGAACACAAGTTTTTTTCTGATGAGTCTGTGTTACACTGCTACATGGCTTAGCTTCTGCTTGAATAAAATATAATAATTTGCTTTAATTATACACCGCAAACTGCATACATACATAGAAGACTGAGTCTTAGTGGCATCCAGTCTTTTGGTATGTTTTTTCTGACCAGAGTGTAACAACGAAGAATACGAAATAGAAATAACAATCTCTAACATATAGACAAGTCCTGTTCCTATTCTGAGCTAGATAGAGACTTTTTGTCCCCAAACACAGGGCTAAAATTGCATTGCAGTATTTTGGTCCACTTTTTTAATGGGACTAATTTAATACTGCATGGGTAGAAATATTTTCTGCACAGAGGAGCTCTGAGGAACATAAAATCTTCATGTGATTCAGTGACAAGGAAGGAAAAGCAATTGATAGCTTAGAAACAGTTCTGAATGTGTTAAATTGCTGATCTTTGGTTTGCAGTGTGTCTGGCCTCTGTTAAGAGCAACATGAGGATTTCAGCTGGAAAGGTGGGGAAGGACAGCGGAAGGTGCAAGGTCGCAGTGAGGGCAGAGCCCATCTCCCAGCTCACCACCGTCCCAGCCCTGATCTCCTTTTGCACTGCCCCATTCCCCTTGTGCTCTCGTTTGGCACCCGGGTGAGTGACGCATTAAATGCCCCATGTTGCCTGAGGAAGGAGAAGGAGGGGCTTGATGGAATTTTTTTCCAGCTTGTTGATGCAAACAGAGGGCTGCAGAGCACCTCTCCTCAGCTCTAGGGAGGTGACAGGGATGCAGTGACCAAATGAGCAGGGAGTAACAGGACACCAAAAGGAGGAGTGGCAACACCTCTCCAGTGGCAGTGAGTAGAGCTCTGTCCTGCCTCGTGAAACTTCACTGAAGGCATCAAAATTGCTGGGCTTCAATAGGAAAAATACAACATCAGTAGACACAGTGCAAGTCACATGCATTTCTCTTTTTTTCTGCTCTTGGGACACAACTTAATAAAATCTCAAATGGATCCTTATGCCTACTCATGCTCTTTTCTGAAGCTGGAAACCTGATTTACACTGGTTACCTTTAATAGAATCAATATTCTATTGTCTTGTTCCCTGGGCTTTTCCAGTCTCCTTTCCAAAGGGCTGTATTATAAGTTTTGTTGAGTTTTATAAATAACGTGTAATAACACAGAGACTTTGGAATTCATTTCTACTCAATAGGTGTCATTTTGGTCTCACTCTAATTGCTTCTGCCAACATAAACAAATATAAAATCCATAGAAATTATATGCAATATGCTAACTACTACATACATTTTTCCACAACCATTAATCTCTGTGTACTAAATTGTATACTTTGGCAGAATCTTCAACTGTATACAATTTAAAGATTACAATATAATATGACACAGCCACATGAAATGGCAGTATTTGGAACACTGATCAGACAAATTTAGTAAATGGTTTGAAATAGGTAGTTCCACATTCAAATATAATACAGAATATCATACATAAAAAACTACTCCTAGTAGGTTAACCAAAAAAGTCTTTATTCTCTTTATATGCACACAATCACGTGCATCCTCCACAGTTTCCATAAAATAATACTACATATAAAATCTTTTTGAGTGGCAGTGGGATTTTAAAAAGGTTTTGACAACTTTGCTGAATCAGAAAATCCTCTCCTAAAGCAAAAACCAACATATAGATAAAACTGTCTGAAACAAAAATTCTCAGTTAAGATTTTATTTTAATATTTAAACTCATCATTTTGGGCTAAATAACATATTTTAGTTGAAAATAATAGTTCATTAACATATTGTGAATCAGTTCTAATAAAAAAATCATAGAGAGAAAAAACATTAAATGAACAAGAACTATGCATAAAACATATGCTAGCTCCTTTATAAGCATTCAAGTCTTTCTGTCGAGGAGCTGCACAGGACTTTCTGATCTTATTGGATATTTTGTTTTCATTTCAGTGCCATACAGTGCTACTAAAACTCGTTAGCAGTTCCTGTTCACACCAATTATTTTAGTGTACTAATCAATTCATTTGCTGTGTGACAACTACCTCAGTCAAGCTTATGTTACTTACAGCTGATGCGATCTGAACCATATGCAATACTACCAATTATTTGACACTATTAAACTTTCTAAGTTGTCAGGAGAGTCCTGGAGCTGTACATGAGGGAGGGTCATCTTCTCTCTTTGGCTGCCTCTGCTGCCAGGTGATCAGATATTTCTGCAGGGTGGGATTTGTCCCAGGGATTTCACATGGAGACGGCATGGGGCATCCTGAACCCTACTTTTCCTTCTCTGCCTGGGATGCTTCTCCCACAGGGCTCCTACATTGGTACAGCCTACTGCCTCATCCAGTCCCAGAGCCTAAAGATGAGACTCACTGCCCCACATGCACCACTGAAGAGCCCAAGGGGTATTTGCTGTCTGAGGACAAGGCAGACAATGTCCTGAAAGCATCCATGTCTAACAGCTTTGGTTGCATTTCTTACCTGAGTCCGTGATATTTCAGTGGTACCAATACATTGCCAATCACCAATGCACATTACCATCACACAGGTACGAAACTGGAATACAGCAGTGAATTAGAACAGAAAGATTGGTTGATACCACACCAAAGAATGATATAATATTTGTTTGAAAAATAATTTGTTGAACTTTCAAAAGTGCACATACATCAAGAAATCATAATCATGGAATAATACATGGCATTACAGCTTTAGAGATATTTATTATAAATGTATACGGTAAGTATGTCTATATTTTAATATATACATACACTCTACTGTGAGCTACTGTACAAAGAGATTATAACAACATGGATATACTCAGTTATATAGGTCGATACATAAAATGGAAAGAAGCAAAATACTGCAGCTCCACATGTTTTTCAGAACAGGAAAGGATTTTTGTTCAGACTCCAATATTTCTGGTGGAAATACTTTGCAAGACAGGCATGTTTTCCATTAACCTAAATACTGTTAACCCCAACAGAAAACACACCATTAAGAAAATTATCTGATCATACACCGTTCAAAACCACTGTGCTACACATCTGCTTAGGGACCTGTGTATCGTAACCTGCCTATGTGAAAATACCAGCGTAATTACTTTTCTAAGTTATTTGTTTGTTCTGGAAAACTAATCCACGGATTCATGTTAATTCACAGACAGTAGGTCTGAGATTCACATGACAAGCTTGATCCAGAGCATATGAAAGTCAATGGAAGTTCATTAACATCAAAGGATTTCAGATCAGAATCTAAAATAAGGTATTATAGCACAGCATTGAATAACCCTTTTGCTAGCTAGCCCTTCATTCATCTTGGTGGATGAAGAGGAGAATTGTCTTTTTCTCTTTCCTCTTCTTACTCTCTTTCTTGTTTTCTTGCTTTTTCTTCCTTCTTCACTTCTTTTCTTCCTTCCTGTTTCTCTATCTCTTTCTTTCTCCTTTCCTTCTTTTCTTCTTATTCTTCCTTGTCTGTTTCATCAAACCAACTGAACAATTATATTGTGGAAATTCAGTGACACCTTAATGCAAATAGTTTCTATCAGAGCTGCAGTCAGTTTGTTTGTGACCCCTAAAATAGCATGTAGGTCTGAGAAATATGACATTGGCAGCAAAGATATTATATGCCTTCTAAGGCATGGGTCACATGCGTTTCAGCACGCACCATTGCAAGATGTTGCTGCAGTTGATTTTCCCTGCAGTACTAGCAATTCTACTCTTTTTTTTTCACTGGGTAGTATCTCACTGTTTTCAATTGTCCCAGAATACTTACTTCAAATTTCTACTCTTTCCATGAGAAAACAGAAATATATAATCTTTCTTCTGAAATGTGTGGTTTGCTATTCATTTATATGTTGTGCTGTTTGCCTTAGCCACAGCAAATAAAGGGAGGTGTGAACCACAGATGGTATGGACTCAATTCTTTTAAAAAAAAAAAAAAAGTTCAATTTTTCACTCAATTTTTTTAAATATATTGGACAAGAGTTAAAGACTTGGT
>VZSC01010782.1:130533-153341 GCA_013398225.1 Steatornis caripensis
AAAGGCTTGGTGGGGGGGGGGGATATCTGTCTTTGGCTTGTTTACTGCTGATGTAAAGGATGTTTTACATCTAAACGAGGTAGGTTTTACTTAGAATTTGAGCACCCTTCACAGCACACAGCATTATTGTTCGAGAACCAAGCAAGATCGTTCCTTTCAGGTATTCAGTGTACTTCTCTTTCCAACTTGCACTGAATAGTTCTGAGAGGACATTATTTTTGAGTTGCATCAAATGAGTAGTGTCAGAGTCTATAAATAATCTCACCAGCAAGCTGTGAAATATAGGACACTTTGTGAACAGAGCCAGCTCAACTCTCCTCCCTGCATTCCTCTTTTGCACCCATTTCCACTATAAAGACTACTATAGACTTTCTTCTCACACACATGTGCGCACAGTCACCGTGCCTGGGAGGAGCATTTGATTGACCATTGGACTGGTCTATAGATAGACCGTGGACTGGTCTATAATGGACACTCATTTCTGCTTTCCCTGGGCATTCTTTGACCAAGTTTTTATTTGATGTATACCTTAGTAGAGTTTCTGGCACTGAACAAAGCGAATGAAGAGGGTACTAATCCTAAAGAATTTCTTGTCTGAAATAAATACCAAAAAACATAAAATGTGCGACAAATCCCAAAGACAGTGTTGACGGTTTTGCATTAGATTATTCAAAATGCTTACAGCTAATGTTATGCAAACATCACAAACAAATAGTCTGTGAGCCCAGAACAACCCAGCAACAAGAAAGAAAATGAGAATTATAGAATCACAGAATCACAGCATGGCTGATGTTGGAAGAGAACTCTGGAGGTCATCTGGTCCAACCCCCTGCTCAAGCAGGGCCACCGACAGCCAGTTGCCCAGGACCATGCCCAGACAGCTTGTGAATACCTCAAGGAATGGAGAACCCACAACCTCTCCGGGCAGCCTGTACCAGTGCTTGGTCATCCTCACAGTAAAAAAATGTTTCTTGATGTTTAGATGGAGCCTCCTGTGTTTCAGTTTGTGCCCATTGCCTTTGGTCCTGCCACTGGGCACTGCTGAAAAGAGAAATGAAATCTCTTTCCTAAATAGAGCACACAGTTAGAGCAAACATTTAGCAAAAAACCTCCTTCTGAACAACTCTAGCTGAGATACATTTCTGGGAGAGCAAAACCCAGTAATCATGTTTCTGCTCCACTGCAGCGTAGAAAGAAACAAATGTTCAACTAGTTTCTCATCTGACAGAAAGCTTTCCTTCCCTGACAACACAGTAGAGCCTATTAAGCAAGTTTTTCTTAGCAAAAATAGTCATCAGTTCAGGACTTATTGCACCACTGACCTGATCAAGGCAGCCCTAGAATAACCAGATGTTTTACAACAACCAGAGATGTCCTAGTATGTTACAGTTGTTTTATCTGGGGAACTTGGTTTTGCTTCTCTTTGAAACTGTTTCATAGACTTTCAACAGTTGAGGCATGTTTTTCTTCTTTTGCAAAAATAAATTAATAAATAAATGCATTGTATTTTTAAAGCAATGTTAACAGCTTCTCAGTGGAGATTTATAGAGCCAAACAGTAAGTGCGTAATGTAATGATTTCTATAAGATCTTATACCCTAAGAAGCGACACTGAGACAAAGTTATTTTTGTAACATGACAGAAGAAAGAACAGTGGTATCATTTGTGGAAACACTGCTAGAACTATAATTATAGTGCTTTTTGTCATGTTCTTATGATGGGAATCAGGGTTTTTTTCAGTCTAAGCATATAAGATAAGAGCAGTCTGCATGGGCACAGCTTGCCTTCATCGAAATTGATTGGAGTGGTGTTACAAACATCAACAGAAGCAAAAATAACTCAAATGTGGCCAGCTAGTGAGCATCCCTATAGCATAATCTAAATCCCAATTG
This sequence comes from Steatornis caripensis, assembly GCA_013398225.1. Lineage (NCBI taxonomy): Eukaryota > Metazoa > Chordata > Aves > Caprimulgiformes > Steatornithidae > Steatornis > Steatornis caripensis. Next base: position 132,425 of record VZSC01010782.1, read on the forward strand.
ACATCAAGTGTTTGCTATCATTACAAACACCCTCAGCTGACTGGAATTTCTCATAGGCTGCAAAGCAGAAGAGCTGAATTTCTCTGCAGTAACACATCTCTAAGAGATACGTGTATATTTAAACCAAATCCGTAAATCTCATTAAATCCTCAACACTTCCAAGGAAAACTTGAGTTCACGCAATCCTAACATTATACTCCATTACGCAATGTAAACAGGGGCCAAAGATATCTCAAATAATGAAAATATTAGCTTTGAGATCCAGAGCGGACCTTGCAGACCTTCTTCAGATGTTTGTACTGTACCCAGGTCCAGGAAGGCTTCTCAGCACAGATGTGGCACAGCGCAAACCCGTACTGATGCCTTCCTGCAACATTGCACCCAGCATAACAAGCTTTTCCAGATCCCTGAGCGTGGTGCCCCTTCAAAATCAGGCACCACATGGAACAGTTGGGCAGGTTGAATGAAAGTGCCCTGCTGAATAAGCAAGTGGTCTGGCACCGCCAGGCATTGCTCCCCGCAACACTCAGGTTTCGGGACTGCGGTACGAGTACACCCAAGCTGGCTCCCTGAAGAACAGGCTCCAGACAATGAGTGTTAGAATAAACTTTGGTTTTATATTAAACAAGGTTCCTCTCAGTTAGCAGCAGGTAAGTTTTTTTTACTTTTAGACCCTTCAGCTCACATCAGCATTAATACAGTTTTTGCTGGTCCAAACAAATTACTGAATGCAGTCAAAGAAGGATAATATTTTGTCCTTTTGTATTCATATTACAACTGGTAAAATTACCCTTCTTGGTATTCAAAGAAGTCTCCTTCCTGTGTATTTGAGTGCAAAGATATAGAGGACTAACAAATATCAGTATTATAAATGCTACTTTCTCCAGTAGGATATGCAGTTACAAAACCAATATTTTAAACAGCCATGGAATGATTTTGTGCTTTTGAAAATGTGAGTAGATACACTGCCTTTTCTATCCTCTTCCAGAGGCTCAGCTGTCTGACAATCCTGTATGCCTAAATAGTATTGAATATCAAAATTGTTTTGTTTCAAAACTCACTCGTTTTGTTTTTTCAATAACTGCCTGTGTGAAGAAACATTCTCCTAATGACCTCTTGCAACATATTAAGATCAGCTCAGATTCTCATGTTATGCCTAACACACAGAGCATTTAAATTTTTTGATGATGGGAACAATACTGCTATGGTAATCTAGTTGGTTGATTTCCACATTGGTATACCACAGAAGGGGGAAAAAAGAAAGGATATTATGGCTACAGAACAGTGAAGTCTAAGATCTCTAAAGGTGTTCCTCTCCTTGGACCTCTTCTTATATGCTTTCAAGACATCTTCTATCAAATACATTGAGCGCCTAGAAAGTAGGTACCCCTAATTCAAACCACATGTCTTAACTCCTAGCTGCTCTGATGATCTCATCTCTCAGCAATCATGTGCAGTTGTGCATTGTGCAATCCTTCCCTTCATTTTCAGTCCTGGCTTATTAAATAAAAGAGCTCTTTCGAACTGATTTTTCCAAAATATATAGGAATATAAATATTAATTTCTCATATTCTATACCTATAATTGCATTTCACTTCAGAAATTATATTTCCAGAGGTGCCTCCAAAAGACAGATAAAAATACATGGTGCATTAATTATAATAAATTGAACTCCCTGGATATATCGAATACAGTGCCCTGTAGTTTTTGTTCATTAATTGTCTAAAATTGTGTCTAATTGCATCTATTACTTATGCAAACCTCCCACAGCATTGCACGTAAGTAACTCCCATTTACTTGAAGTTACTCATATTCTGTAGTAGAAAAAGACTCCTGTTTACACTTCACTGCAGATTTTTCTTCAAGAACTCAAGAGTTCTTCTTTAACATAAAGCCAAGAAACTTACCTACAAACCTGAAGAATGTGCACAGACACAAGTCACAAATGAAAGAACTAGAAGAGCTGAAACATAAGGATAAATTCTTTCAAGGTAGTGCTTTATGCTTTCATGCATGCTTGGGAGGAGCACATAGCTTCAAAGCTGAAAGTATGTTAAAATACACGATGAACTCTCTTACCATCACTCTTCAAATCCTTTCCTAAAACTGTTCTTTGTCTCACTTATAAAATGCTAAAATCAATTAGCCAGGTAAGGTGCCAATTCTGCATATTATGTGAGAAATTTTTCTTATTCCATTTTACATCCGGGGCAATCTTCCTTTTTGACCGACACCTGGTCAGTAAGGTACTGGACAACGCGGCACTACAGAAGTGTAAAAGTGCATGTGTTGGCATGCATGACAGAACATTAGTACGTTAGAAATAATGCTTATATATTACTAACAATGTAAAGCCAGGTTCTTAATGCATTTTCTCTACTTGTTTGGGGAAGTTTCTCACTCCGCAATTATTTGTATTGGTTACAATAACTGAAGAATTTAAATCTGCTTTCAACAGGAAATAGAGTTCAGCTGTAAAGGATAAAGCAAGGATTATGTATATAAATATATTTCTACATAATAAGAGCTATACGTATCATTTGCCTGATCACTTTGCAGAAGTCTTTCATCACTTTTCTCCATCTTTATTCTGTTCTTTAATCAGCTAGCTCCAGAGAGAGAAACCATACCAATGATCAGAAAGGACCACATATATTTAAGGTTCTTTTGAAATCTTGGTAAGGACTAAGCATGCTTTTACCATTCTTATTATCAACAGGTATTCATTTAAACAGTAATAGGTCAATATTTTCATCTCCAGGAAGTAAATGACTATGAATCTAAAGTAAAATAGAAATCCTGATTTCATATTTCCTGAACAGTTGGCAATCACAGGTTTTGAATTTTATTATTTGAGTGGGCAATTTCTTCTTATTTTTAATTCTCTCTTGATTAAACCTTCTTTCTGGTGATTAGATTTGTATGCACTAAGCTGGAAACAAATTTCAAAGACAGATGTGCCTTTTCTTTCACCCATCGTGAAACTCTTCCATATGGACAAGGTCAGTCAGAAGCCTATTCACCATCTAAAAGTCACTGGATATTTCACAGCAGAGGTAAAGCGATATTTAAGTAGTGCCTAGAGTTAGCTCTGGCTCCTTGCAAGGGGAGAATTTCACCCATAAATCTTTATACATCTTGTTCCGCTGATAAATTAATACTGAGACTGATTTTTTTAATACAAGGAACAGGTAATATTTATACTGGAGAGTGAGGTGTTTTCAGCATCTTTGGACTGGAATTAAAATGTTCCCCAAGTGAAAGTAAAATATACAGCAAGTTTAATAGGCTTCTTACATTATCTCTTAAACTCTCCCTGGCTCAAAATAAAAATCTATTTGAGTGATTTCAGATAGCTTAAAAGAGAGCTCCAGCCTCCTACTTAGTATCTGTGTTAACATAATCATCCACCACGTTTAGGAAATGATTATTTTGCAAGGGAATACTTTCTTTTTATGGATAATAAAAATATTTGCTGGCTGGGATAATAAAGCTTTATTAGGAGGAAGACGATCAAATTATTTTTTTTATCAGAACACTCAGTAATTCTTCCACTTAAGCCTGATTCTGGTTAGTTTAAATTCAATCTGCAAGATACCTCCTAATTCAATGATGCTGCAACAAACCTGTGAGAACTCTTTACAAAAACTGCGTTGATTCCCTAGACAAAACTCTAACAGTATCTTAGCCATTTAGTCGTGCATATCCAGAAAACCAATTATTTGGAAGAATTCTCCTGCCCAGATCTCATTACTGTCTACCTTGGCTTTATGCAGCAGCTGATAGTAAAGCGTGAAAGTAATTGGAGTCTGACCGAAAGCTGCCTTTATTCCACAGCCTTGTGTTAACCCTTTGGTGAGAGATACTTATATAGACGTTTTGCTGGTATATTTCCTGCTGGCACCAAGAGTGTATCCAAAAGCTGTATTATTAAATGTGTGGCATGAGAGCTTTAACTTGATAGGAACGTATACCTCCTCTCGACAGGGGCTGAACAGTGAGTTGAAAGAAATGACCACCAGCATGAAAAATACGCCGTTTCCTTTGTCTCCCTAGGTCCCAAGATGCAAATCACTGCTGCGCCTATGTGCAATGCTACCATGCTCCAGAAGGCATCCTTCCAACATCAGGGAGTGACTGAAACGCTGAACAAAAAAATCCACTAACTGGCCAATTCTACAGCTTTCATGCCTTGGGTGCCCGGTCCTAGTGAGCAGAATGGTGCTGCTGCCAGATGGGAGCTCCTTCAAATCTTCTTGACGCACAGAGGCACTTGACCGCATCAGTCCTCAGCTAAAATTGTCCAAATCAGGCAACATCGGTTCTTGACAAAAAAACCACACGCCCAGACAAATTATTAAAAGCAGCAGTATGTGGTAAGGACCTGAGAGCAAGGTTTCACCCTTGGAAGCTGTAAGCAACGAAATAATTAGATTTCCAGGTCTTACTGACCCTTTATGGGTTTCTCAATTTGAAAGAGTGTAACTAACCAGTAAATGATCCGCTATGGTCTCGGGAAGCAAACTGAATCAACATGTAGAGGATTTAGACCATTTCCATAAATACATTTAAAAACAAAATTGACAGGAGTTTTCAAACAGGTCTTGAGTGAAAAAAAATTTCGAGGGCCTGCACAATCTCTCTAGCTGATATCTTCTCCATATGCGCCTGAACTGCACACCAGCCAAGAAGCGCTCTGAAAGCTCAAGCCACTCTGACGGAATCTCACAATGCGCCTCTCGACTGGATGGAGAGCACAGCTAAAATTCCTGGCTAGGATATACATCACTTAAAAACAAACGAGGTCCAGGAAAAAAGTCATGGAAAACATTGAGAACAGTCATATGGCAATGCGAGATGTCAGCAAATGTCTCTTTTTTTAACCAAAAAAGCTGAAAGTCAGCATGATTGAGTGTATCATGCTTGCTTTCTTATCAGAAGTATTTTTTTCTGGCCATTTATGTGAAAAAGCACCATAAAAAATAAAAAAAAAACCCTACTCTCAATGTGCTGAATTGCTAAATCAACTACAGATTAAGCATTGAATGCACTTTCAAGCAAGGACCCCACTGAGTTTGTATGTTCAGCAATCACAATCATACTGAATTAGGCATTTCAGAAGTGAGAGAACTTTGCTTTGCTTAACCAGGTTGCTAATGGTCTCCACATCCCATGATGAGAATTTAAAATGACTTACCTACAATTCATGCATTTAAAAGAAAAATAGCCTCGGGAGGTTCATTACCGCACACAACTTCATCCCCAGCAAATTCCACATTCCTATCCTTAACAAGAGCAACCTCAGAATGGCCCGCAGAAAGCACCAGAGCAGTACATATGTCACAAATAATACATTTCCCTCCCTCTGCCAAGCAATTTTCCCTATTCTTTAAAGCTGCTTTGTTGTCCACAGAGTATTACTCTGGCAGGCCAAAGGACCCCCTGCCAACTTCTGCAGTGCTGTTCTCACTATCCTGCCAGGAACCAGCTTTTGTGTCCATAAGTCACCAAGAGAGTAAACACTGGCACCTCTGGTATCACCTTGCACTTCTATGTCCTCCTGAGGCTGGGTCTCCACATGCTGATGTGGACAAGAAGCCAACGTAAAGGAAATGCTCTGCTCTGCATTTTACCAGGATTTCTCTAATCTTCAAAGTGTACACACCCTGCCAAGGGACGACACCCCACAGGTTGTGAGGTTGTGCTTCCAAGATCTGGTAGTTTCTACCTTGCAGGATGCTGCAGGACACCAGGAGCGGCACATGCCCTCCTCAGTCCCCAGAGACAGCCCTCCTCAGCACCTCCCAAACTGCTCTGCAGGAAGCGGAGGGAGGACCTGATAATATAGGACCATTAATTGCTATGCACATGACTTATTCAGCTCCTTCCAAACCTGAGCTCCTGAGATCAAAGCAGATCACCACCTTCAGCTGCTCAGAGAGGGAGATAGATATAACTGGTTATCATGCATGAATTAGCTGGGATGGGCCTGGGGTTTCATCTGCAGTGGTCAGTGGCTCCCACTCCACTCCTCCAAGTGTGGGTTAATGTGTCCATACTGCACAGCAGGGTGTGACAGTGCAGAAATCCTGCACTATTGCGGATCCGAGCCAAGCAGCACAGTGGAGAAGTCCCTCCACAAGACTTGCTAGCTTGGGAACACTTCCAGATAAAAACAACCGTGAAGCTTTTAGGGCTCAACTGGCTCACTTGAAGTGTAATCCCCAGCTCTTCTACTTTATGTTGCTGCTCTTCCATTTTATTCATTTATTTGAAGTTAACATTAAATGAGAATGGGAGAGAACATGAAATGGCAATTCAACCAACCAAACTGCTGCCTAGGAAATATATAAAAGGCATGTTGCATTAACATACTGGTCATGCAGCTCCAAAAGCAAGTAATGAACACCACCAAATCTATTTTATCATCTTTTAGGCAACATGAGATTTTCCTTTTTGCTTGCTAATTTATTCTGACCATTACACTGTTCAGCTGTATTTAAACCAGATGCAGGTTGCTGGGTTTTTTTCTTTTTGTATTTGTTTTTCATCTGCTGTTCTTCGCTAACAAGAGTTGCTTTTGTTAAGAATTTTTGCTGCAATACATTTAAAGATCAAATGTCATCTAATTCCTTAACCCCAAAATCTCTCAGGCTTATCAGGATCTCTTTTTACCTTATCAGATTAAATCTGGAGTGATTTTTCATGAAGACCACAGTTATAAGTAATCCTATGCTCCTAAAACTGATCTGTTAGGTCTTGTAACATTGCTAAAGGCGTAGCTTAAATCTTACAGGACTTGGGGGGCTTATCGCTTTCCCTGACAGTCACTGCCTGCACCTTCATCCAAAGGAGTGATTTGAAATGAAATGATCCTGCCTGGTTCAGCCAACAGCCACGGCTTTCTCTAGAAAACAAATGGTTACCCGGGTAAGAGGTTTAAGACATGGGGCTATGATGCAGGCAGCTATAGACGTGGGGCCAGCGGGCAGAAGAACGTGTCTTCTCCAGCACTACCTGGGAAGTTCTTCATTCACTCTTAAGCAAGATGCACATAGCCTGTGCATGCAGACATGCAAGCAGCACGTTGCCATGGGTATGGAAGCCCTTTGCCTGCACTTTCAGAGAATCAGAAAGATACACAGAAAAATCCCCACAAAAATTGGAAAAATTAGTCAAAAATATTTGCCATGGAAAATTCTGGGAAGAAAAATTTTCCAGACTGCTTTTAAACATGGTGAGCTTGGACTTTTTGAGAAAAAAAATCTTGCAAGTTTGAAAAGCAATAAAGAAATAAAAACACTTACATTTCAAAAGCAAAGCCATTTTTCACTCCCAAAAATGTCTGACCGAAAAATGTTGTGTGTATCTTTATTGCCTTTTCCCAAGCGAAAGAAACAGTGGCCACCTACAGAGACTCCTCCCTTTGACTCTGGGTTGGCACAGGAAGGAGGGTCTGAATGGGAATGGATACTGGCACGGGCGAAAACAATAGCGTGAAAAAAAAGAGATGTTCAGTCAGGGGAGGAGGCTGGAGAGTATTTTAGAAGTACTGCTGTAGACTTTCCCGTTCTCACACTTCCTTATACATCCGTTATTGACCACTGACCAAATGAACTGGCCCAGAACAGCTGTTCCCATACTCTTATTTATGATAAACAGTTCTGCCATCTGTACAGAAAACAACGTTGACTCCACTGTAAAGGCTATGTGGATTTCTATCAGATGCTTTACCCCTCCTTCAAAAGTAACAGAGCTCAGTTAACATCGGATAATTTCAATCCGCTGTTCCTGTGTCATTACGAAATTAACTTTATTGTTCTCACAACTGAAAAGCACCCTCTGAACAAAAGTAATAAAGAGTTTCACATTATGATTCAGATGCAGAATATCTCACAGCAGCTATGAAATTTAAAGCATGTAGCATGTATACTCCACTTTTTCACCCGTAAGCGCAAGCTGATCACTCCTACGTACTATATACCCTTACATATTTGCCAAAAGGCATCCTGTGCCTCTCTGTGGATGCCCACACTACTAGGCCCTACAAACATCCACGTGGCTACAGCGAGCAATGTAGTAGCTGAGGAAGGGCAGAAGGAAAGCAGAACGGAAAGCAGAACAAAGTTTGTAAGAACTGAGTCAAAGAGGATGGTAGCTGTTATTTGGTTATTTGCATTATTTAAGTTGTATACGCAGCNGATATTTAGGACTTTTATGAATCTTCATGACAGAGCTCAGATTAAACATTATAATTTTGTGAATTGCTTCTCATCGTATTTTAATTATTATAAGTATTTCAGAGTACTCCAAAAGAAAAGCGTAATCACTTGTTCTCATTTAAAAGTGCTCTAGGGCACAAGTTTAATAAAGTCATCACCACCGGAAAGCCGTTTCACTATTTCTAACTGAGTATACAGAGTAACGACACCATTGGTAGCGGAGGCATCAAGGTATGAGCTGTCCTCAGTTTAACAGGTTTTTGTTGATAGAATTACAGTATTTGAATATAACTACTGAACAGAGCAATTCTAACACAAATTTCCAGCAAACTCCGCCCGATTCCTCTCATCAGCTACTAGAATTCACATTGAGCTCATGTCCTTTAAGTTAAGGTGGTGGAAACAGCTGCTTCAGGTCAAGCAGGTCAGCTAGTTTATTCCTCTTCTCTAACCTCTGTTAAATCAGTTCACCTTCTTCAAAATACCAGCTGAATGAGGTACTGTCTTTTAAAGCTGCTGTAGTATCATTGTGAGAAGGAAGAAGGTCAGTGGTCAACGCTATCAAAGACTCAAAAAAAAAAGCTTACGGTGACAATTTTGATAGAAAATGAAGCAGCTTTCTGGCAAGAGAAAGAAAAAGCATTTTGGGAATAATAAACAGGGCATTAGTTAAACCACACACAAGACACTTACACGTGTGCCCTTCCAGAGATTAGGTGAGGTGTTTTAATGAAGTGGAGTTTTGAATATTCCAAATTTTCCAAGAGAAAGGTGGAACTGGAAAAGTGTTCGGTTCAAATCTGTACAGGCAGAAGGAGGAGAAGGCCAATCTATACCAAATGAATGGAGCACACTTTACAGCTTCTTTCCAGTTTAAGTTAATAATTATAATAAGTTTGCAGTGTTCAAGATGATCAAAGGCCTCTGCAAGTCGTAATCGGTCCAGATGAGTATTTTTCTTGGTGTGCTTTATCACTTGAGCAATCTGCTTGTACCTCACCTGTCTATTTCTTTCATGTACTATATAGTTTACATATAAGATCATTTTCCTAATCTCATCTGCATACTTTTACTGTAAACTCTCTCCTACATAAAGACCACCTATACCTTGCCAACCACACTTTCATGAACTGTTTCTTACAGAAGAAAAAAAAAAAAAGAAACCCTGTTTATCTTGTGTAAGTCTGTAACCATAGCTGTACATGTGTTTTCCAACCTGTGAAAGCCTGAAGACAGCGCACCATTGTGCGGGTGTAATTAGGAAGGCATCTTTTCCCTACAATGGAAAACTGACACTGTGCAAAGATTCAAAGCTCATTTGCTTTTTTTTCCAGCTTTTAAAATTGCAAGCCTGGGAGACCGAGTTGCCTGAATAGTGGGGAGGAAAACACGATCTTTCTAACCCTCCCAGTCATTGGTCTGAGTCCAGGTATGGCCAGCAGCAATCCAAAGCCATTTTGTAGCAGTTTAGAAATCTGCATGCCATGTATTAGTGGCCACATGCCAGGCACTGATTAAGCATCGCTCAGCGGTGGTCCCTGAACGACAAAGTGATGGCACATTGATGAGGAAACACTAGAAGCTTGTTCAACTGCAGGACCTGCTCTGTGGATAAACAGAGGACTTCGCGCTCACAGCCTTGACGTTTGGGTCTTCTCACAAGCAGGCATTTTTTCAGATGTGGTAGTCAGTATAAATATTTGCATTTTTACCATGTCTACCCAAACATTTTGCTTCTCTCTGTTATCTTGCAATGGATCAGGGTGAGTTTAAAGGCACACCTGTGATCCACCCACAACACACACTTTCAGTGTCATCCCAGTGCTGAATGTAACTCTAACTATAACTTGGCTTCTGAATTAGATTAAAATAACCAAAAAGGCACGCATTTCAACCTATTTCCAGTCTAAGCACACATGCATGTGCCATTTGACTCCCTCGGTAATGCTAACATGGATGTGGCTATCCCTGCCTGGGTGAGGCGGGGAGACACCTTCATCTCCACTTATCGACAGGAAGTTGAGGCATGAAGAAATAAAGGCCTGGACCCGCAGAGACTCCAACACAAATGGTTGTTAGGTGCCTCCTGTTTGTGACAAGCTAACCTGAGGCTGTTTCCTCCCACCCCGGCTGCAGCCGTGCTCCTGTCCCCAGCTGCTCTCCTCCTCCCTCGCCAAAGGCTCACACCCGCTCAGGTCTGCCTGAATATCCACGTGTGTAACCTTCCCCTCGCACAGTTCATAAAAAACAGTAAGGGTTAGCAAAGACTTGCTGTTTACAGTGCTGAAAATGAAGGATATCAACTCAGAGAGTGGTTATCCTGGCAGCGCAGAGGTGATAGTTATCGCTGATGGAGGGGACAAGGGGCTGTGGGGGAAGGCATGGCTATTGGGAGGGACACGTCTCACTCTGCACAACTGCCCCCAGCACCGGCTCCAGACTGAGCAAAGCAGAAACCATCGGAAGCAGCAGCGTAAGTCATCCCCAGCCTCCACCCTGCCTGCTTCACCTGCGCAGAGGTATACCAAGAAACACCTTGCATGTCTGTGGGTGAAGCCGCGGCCACAACACCTGCAGCAAATCTGGCCTGAAGAGGGCTTTCTCTTCCTCTTCTGCCCTCCTCCCAGGATGCCCTCGTCCTTGGACCTTTACCTGAGCTCCAGCCCTGCCCCCCAGGGTCACAGAGGAGAATGTGGAAGAGCACGGGATGTAATCCTGGCTCTCCTAAACCGGGGACTGATGTCCCTCCTTCTACTCGTAACAGTAAGAGGCAGTGGAGAAATCTACTGATCTGCTGCTAATCTCAAAAGAGCCTCTTCCAAACCACATGATACTGGCTCTCACTTCACAAAAATCTTCCAGACCAGCAAAAGCGAGGCTTCTCTGAGCATCATTTACAGTCACAAACTGTGCAGTTTCTTGTAGGTGGAGGCATAGTCAAAAACTTGGCTCAGCAGACTGTGTTTCTGGTCTTCCCAAGAACTCGCAGTGAGCACCTCCAGAAATGGAGAGCACCCAGCACTAATGATGTAACTGCACTGGCTGAGGGGGACACACACAAAATCTTTCATAGGGTGTGTGGATTGTTCCTTGTAGATTCTCAGGCTTTTACGTCAAACATGGCAGCTACGATCTCTCTCCCTGCTTGCAGTGGCAAAACATCAGAAGTCACACACACAGACTCTTGGATAGAAAGTGAATTTAGGTTTTGTTGCCAGTCTCATTAGAAACAATTAATAAGTATTCTAAGACTTCTGCAGTCCCTGCAGCCTCCCTCAGACAGCCTTGCTTTCTGCTACAGCTCAAGCGAACTGCCCTGCTCAAAGGTCACAGAAGGAAGTCTGTGAAAGGACGGGAATTCATATTCAGGTCTCTTTAATCCCAAATTGACTATCATTCTATAATTAATTTATTCTCTGTAGCAAAGACGTCACGCATCTCATTTTATTATTTGGAAGTAGGGCCTTCTGGTTTTTATATTTCATCATAGGCATCAGTTCCATAAATAGTTTCTGCATGTGACTAATCCTACGCAGTGTCTGAAGTCAGACTACTAAAACACATGTCTGCAAGATCAGGGCATAGATTTGTTTTCAGTCATTCTTGTAAGAAATTATTTAGCTTCTGAAGAGTTAAGCCACATCTCAGAAGGTTTATAAGAGAAAAATCTAGAGGTTTGCCAGCACCTGGGCACATACCTGCCCTCTCTTCTTTAAGTCTCCCAATATGTACTGTTAAAGCAATTGTACATTAGCCCCACGGAAACTGAATGAAAATTGTCGGAAACGCCAATGTATGCATCAGCGATATCACAGAAGACTAATTAAAATTGTAAATTCCTCTTTGCGTCTGCTACTAAACTATACCAGCTGTTACCATTTGATACACTTGCTGGACTAGACTTAGAAGGAGGACTGTCATGGGAGGGCAAATTACCTGCAATCCAGCCAACAGAGCGAGGACACAACAGCAGCAACCCTTGATTATGGCACAAAGTTTCATCATAAATAACAAAGAGTGAATAACTTCGCTACAAAAGGGCAAACTGGATCAAAACCAAGCAGTTTCTGAGATAAAGTGTTTCACATCTAGCTATCCGCAGTCCTGGGCTGCCATCTGCAGCCTCCTGCTAACAGTCGGATTTCTAAACCATCAGGCTTACATCGACCTTAGCAATCGCATGGTCCCTGTAAACATTAGGTGTGTTCAGTGGCAGGCAGATGGTTTTTTCCACAACTATTATCATATTAAAATAATCAAAATATTCCTCTTTTTCAAGACGATGTTTGTTCTTTTTCCAGACTTCTTTTGTTTTCTATTTAATCTCACTTCTCTGCTGTCTTTGCTAATTGAAGTTGAATGGCAGACCCAAAGTGCAACACATTTGATATCCCCTAAAATTTTTAATATGTTGATAAAGCAGAGTGTTTTAAAAGTCGCACAGTATATCTTTGCTACATACGGAAATCGGTTTTTTTAATTTGTGTCATCAAATTTACAGCGTTAAAAGTGAGTTGTAATAGAATATGCCCCATAACATCCATAGCCAGAAAAATATAAATATCTTCTCTTGTACACAGAAGTTGCCTGGACTCTAAAAACATGCTGTAGTATGCTCTTACCGTGGAGACATCTATCTCTGTTCCAGCAAATCAGCTAAAATGGCACTGGGCTGTTACCCGGGGGGAACCAGCACATGGCTGAAGGCAACAAGGGACAGTGGCTACTACACATCAGTGGTGAGCAACCAGAGCTGACCAGGATGCTCTATGAAACTTCTCCCAGTCTGCAAGGTAAATCAATGACTCTTAGGGGTTGTAGAAACCAATGAGCTTAACCCAGGCGTGCTCCAGGTGATACGTCCTGGCCGTGGACCCCATCTCCTCTGACATGTAGTAATTTAGTAAGCCGTGGTAACTAGTTCGTATGACTGATCCTCTTGGTTCTTTTCTAATGAACTTGCCGGTGACTGTAAAGGAAAGAATTAGCACGGCGTTTGGAGGGACAAAGTCACTGCTAGACCAGGAATGCTATAGGATAATCATAGTGATCTTTTCCCAGTCAAAGAAAAAGGTCCTGGAATAAGAAGAGAAGGTAGGCATGAAAAAGTGGAAAGAACTGACTGTTTTATTGTAATAAGATAAATTGAGAATATCAGCTGGCTGTCAAAGAGTAAATAAGACACCTCAGAACATCAAGTCTGCCTTGAAGGGAGCAGCTCAGCTGCACCATTTACTATAACCCCTCTAAGACCTGGTGTAACTCAAGTGTAAGTCAGACTTACTAGAAGCTGAGTGGCTAACGAACGGGTGCCTTGCCATTTGTTTTGCATGTCTTGTCCTCTGTTGCTAAGAGGTGGCACATCAGTCAGCAGATATTGATCACGGTGTATGTGCGCGCTGCAAAACAGCGGGCTACTCTTGAGGAATTGCAATGCACTGAGTGCAGACTTCCCAGCAGCACTGAGGACACTGAGCTGGTGGGGGACAGTGCTGTCTGACCAGGTTATCCTTTCCCAAATTAGAGATTAGGCATGCTGCTGGAAGCTCAGGGGGATACTGGCTGTTAGAGGGGTAAGATGCCACACATTATCAGCGGTATCTCACCTCCATGCATGCAACAGCTCTCAGCTCTCACTGTGTTCAGCAGAGTAAGGAGCAGTGAGCTGCTGTCCTGCACAGATCTCTTTCTTGAGCTGCAGCAGTACCACGCACCTGGCACTGCCTCTGCCCTGCTGCTTGGTGTTTAAAATCCATCCACACACTGTCTTGGGAACTCACACATCTGGCACTAACCCCTGCTTTAGAGCATATTTTCAAAGTAAATTGTTTCAATATTGCTAGTATAATGTAAGGATTTGATAGGTTTTGATCTGAAATAAAGAATGAGCCTGAAAAGATCCAAAATCTCAAGAAATTTATTCAGGGGGATTGTCATGTTCTGAAAGATTTAGCACTGTCTCAATAGCAGCCCATGGGCCAGATCCTGCCTTCTGGACACTTGCAGCTACAGCCCTAGTGATGCAAATTGGGAGTAACTACTTGGTCATCTTTATCTTAAGAGCCAAATGCTTCTCCCGGTGCCTGGACGAATCACAGTGCTTAGTACTAGACCCAGGAGTTTCTTAGGAGGCAGGGGTTGAGCTAGAGGCATATCTCACACAGGCACATGGCTAGAAAAACCATCACATCAAGGAAATCAGCAAGAAGGATTCCAAAACTAGGATCCAGACCCATAGTTGATGAGGTTTGGCACCCTGAACTGAATACTTGAAGTTCCACAGATACCAACGATGAAAAAAAAATATACATGTAATTGCTGATCGAAAGTCTTAGGGAATGCACGTGGAAATTTAAACTGTACCACAGAGATCAAATAGGGAAACAGGGAGAGAAAGCGACCCTTGACCTGACTAATAGATAATGCTCTTACTACAAAAACTGCTTCAAGGAAATGGTATGTAATAGTACAACCAACCCCTACTGCCAGTATGTGTCCTTGCAAGGGTTAGCACAGCAAACCAATAGCCAAAATGTAAAGCCCAAGGCCACATCAATATCAAAAACTAGCTTAAAAAGAGGTAAATTATAGTCCCTGACATTGTTTTTTGTCTTCAATATATTGCCCTATGTGAAGGAGTCACTGTAAAGAGAAAGGAGATTTATGCCCATAAGGAAAAAAAGAGTAGGACAAATAGTAGAGGTAAACGATGAGATTATACTACCAGAGATACTAGAATTAAGTGTCTTACCACAGGAATCAGTGTGCAGGACTGGGGTTGAGTTTTCATGGAGCCAGACTGACACCTTGTGGCTTGTGAGGAACATTTAAACATGCACCTGGGGGGAATTAACTTGTAAATTACTACGGCACAGTAAGAGACGCCCTTTTTTTCAGCAGAACAGTATGTGGCTCCCCTAGTGTATTAGTGATTGCAGTCTTGAAGTTTATATATAAACTCTCATTTCAGTTTCTGCTTTTGCATGTACTTGTTAGCCCTGTCTCCATTTGTAAGTCTCAGTCTAAAGGTAGAGCTGCATTTAATGCCAGTCATTCAAAAAAGTATTTAACAGTAAAAACTCTAAAATTGGCTCAGCATTCAGGAAATTTTGCAGATTACTAGTAAATGTGTGTTCGTGTTACTTTTCTTCATCTTTATTGTCAAGAGATACCCTTACATCAGTATCTAGTGACCAGCAGTAACTGCTTACGAAATAATATGAATATAGTTTGGCCCAAACAAAATTGAAAGATCTGACTAATCTTCAGTTCTCCAGTCTTAATGAGACACCATCCTCATACCAGTTTTAATCTACTCTGACTGCCAGGCTCTTTTCTCTTTTTCAACCTGCATGGAAAAGAGAGTGGGGACATCAAAGATGACGTTAGAGCAAGGGCAAGGAAGGATTCCTGGGGATCTGTATGAGAAAGGCTAGATAAAAGAGTATGATGTGCAGGGACAGTTGAAGGGCACATCCACACCGTGCGATGGTAGCTGGCACAGATCATCAAGCTGCTGGTAGCCAAGTCAGCAGCACATGAAGCCTCCTAACCCTACTGATTTCAGGACTGCAGAGCCTAGCCACAGCGCTGAGCTCGCTCGGCTGCTCGACTCTGGGCTGGGAGCGATGTCCTCTCCAGCCAGCCATCCAATACCAGAGGGGCTCAAGACAACCTCTGCAATCTTTGCACCACACTCCACTTCATGGTGTAGCCATCACTACAGTTCAAGCCCAGTAGGGGCAAGAAGGGGCAAGGAAGAGTTAGGAGATGGGTTTAAATGAAACAGGATGAAAATGGAAAGCAGAGAAGACAAAATCTGCCAGAAGAAAAGCCAGTCATCCTGTCCTCCTTGCTTTTCATGGCTCCATGAAGAAAAAAGAAGTTCTGAGGGCCACAGAGCTGAGTTAAAGCTCTGCACTGACACTCGACACAGCGCTGAATGTCCCCTGTATCTGCAGTGTGAATTCTTACAGAAATTGAGAAAAAACAGACCTCCCTGTTATAAATAGTTGCTAATTACATAAATACCATGTACTTTAAGAAAGGCTCTTCCAGGGAACGATTCAAAGCAAGAGCGTACCTAAAGCTGTGAAGCGTCTAGAGTCGTCATCTCCCTCTCTCTCCACAGAGGACACAGAAGATGCTGAGAAAGACCTGTCTCCTGACCCACGGCACTAGGGTGACTGCCCTGAACTAAGGGGCAAATTTCCAACAACATTTGCAAGACCTTGTAAGCCTGACCCTCAGGCAAGTGGATCCACCACTGCATGTGCTCAGGTATGTCCCATGCCCAGGAGGTGGAAGCTAGATGTAGGTGCAGTCCCCTGGTGACAAGGGGCACAAGCAGAATGCTCTGCCAATAAAAGCTGGATTTTTTTCCTCTTTATTTCTAAAGTGAGAGAGTAGAAAGAGAAGGATTAATGTCGTTGTGCTAAGAGAGGTATTTCTGAAGGCAGAATGGAGCCACATGCCCAAGCAGATCAATTTACTTTGGCTGAAGTTACAGACAAGCAGCAGCCCAAGCTGGACTTGAGCAATAAACTCAGCCGAGCCTCTCCCACACAGCTCTGCTCATGTACCTCAAACACAGCCTGGATGCAATGTCCTTGCTGTCCCAGCTGGGATCTGCTTTTCATCAACAGCTGACATTCACACCAAATTGTAGAGTTTAATATTTATCCCTAAACACATAAAGCCTGCTAATAAAAACGAACTGGGAACTATTTGGTTACAGTTACTAAGGCATCAATAGGCGAGAGTGGGAGTTCACATCTCCAAGCCTCAGGCTGTTCCCAATCTCCCCGACACGCTGCTCCCAAGCTGTTTCTCAGATTCTTTGCACTTTAAACTCACTCCGTCTCTAAAATGTCCAAAGTTCTCTCACAGGAAGGGCAAAGGGTGGGAAAGATGCTCCCTCAACATATTCCCTTCCTACCTTCCAGCCCCAAAAGGGAGGAAATAATTAAAATCAGGGTATTTAAAAGCAGAGGTGGAGGGCTGTGGGGATAAAGGGGCACCGTCTCTGCATGAGCTCTCTGCCCCTCAGTTTCTACCCCACCTGAGACCATGCCTGCCAGGCATTTGTTTTCCCACTGCCTTTGAAACCAATTATAATAAAGGGAAGAGGACCAGCTCATTCTATTTCTTATTTTCCATTTGTCTTGATAATAGGCCCTTAAAATACAAGTATTATCTAAGCACTGAGAGACTTCCTTGTCCTAGGCAGTGGGCAGTATTTCAACACAGGTGCCCTCACACATGGGAAGTGTTTGGTCTTCCAGTCTGTCAAGTCAACACATTTCATGGCTGGTAACAACCACAGGAAAGAATTATGAACAGTAACAGGGTAATTAATAACTAATTTCAGGACTATTTGGCTCCCATAACAGCAGCTGGCACCCAGGTACGTGGTTACACAAATCCTCCCTGCAGGCCTTCACAGCTCACCGTATCCAGAGGTATCAAATGACTGTAGACAACATCAGCTCATCATTAACTATGGCTGCAAGAAATTCTCGAGATGTTAACCAAGTTTAGGGATGTATGCATCATATGTATTGAGATTGCTAAACTTCTTTGAAACTGGAGCAGCCATCCCAGCCACAGCTGTCAGCACTGGTGCTGCTGAAGCCAAGACCAGGTCATGCAGAAAACATTTCTACATACTAGGGCTTGAAGTTGCATAGGTCAGTTTTAAATGGGATAAATACTCTTGAAGTGTTATTGAAGCTGCTAGAAACTATGGATGTAAGCACAGCAAGGTTTTCAGGGTGAGGCAATGCCTTTTATTAAACCAACTGATAAAACTGGGATAAACAGGCAAGCTATGAGGCACCCTAGCTGAGACCCTTCTGAGCCAAAAGGGGCTTGTGGGCCCCAAAGTTTGTCCAGCTTTTCCCATCTGTATCAACTAGTCCAACGGAGGACCACACTTCTCCCTAGAAGCCTTCCATCACTTAGGGGAGACCATCACAACAACATGATTACTGCTAGCGGCAGCACCACAGCAACTCAAGACCTTCCCCAGGTCCGAAAAAACAGACAAGCTGGCAGACACGCAAGCTCTTTTTCAGAGTGATGACTATGAAAAAGGCTTCTGCTCATCTTGCAGCGTTTTCAGTTACTGCAACAGGGAACAGGACCTCTCACCACAGGCACCATCTTGCCTAAGCAGACCGGTTTGTGGTAAAGATTGGTCTTCTTCAACTCCCTTGATAAATATTACAGCACCATGTGGTAGACACCATCAATTTTAAATGTCCAAACCCATACCATAACTATCTACAAAAAGACAATGCTATTGAAAACTAGACTCGTCTGTAAAGTCAGTGCCTGTACCTTCTCCAGGAGGCAAAACAGTCCAAAGAAGAGGACAAAACCTGGTAAATCTGAATTTGGCAAACACTGACTCTCAGGGCTTCATGAAGATGTTTAGATAAGCTTTGCAGGCTCTGAGAAGTAAGCTCATGGCTGCAGTGTCTAATACTTGTCATGTCTAATTATTGTACAGTATTGCACAATTGTCCAAGTGAATTATATGTTTTCTTTTAGAGACCATGAGCTGTACTGGTCAGGCTAAGGGACAGCATGCTGGATTTTTGAGCAATGAATCATCTGACCAGGTGAGGCTACACTCTTTCTTGTACTACAAATGTATATAGATTTTGCCTCACATGGACTTGCAGAACTTAATCTGAGATTGGCTCTGGACAAGCAAAGAGGCAAAATGAGGATCTTCATCTTCCCCCAGCACCAAAACAATACGCATTCTTGGGGACTTCCACCGGCACTAGGCATCACCCCATGCAGCTGAAGGAAATCCTTTCAGGTCTGTATCCTTTACAAGCAAAGCTCCAGGGGTCAGACCCAGCCTCCTCTACACTCCCCAGGTAAGTGGCATTGGTATTTATTGGAGTAGGTTTTCAGCAGCATACACATGGAGTTAATTACACAGCCCACATTGCCATTAATGACAGCCAAGCACCTAATCCTCCACATGCAGCAGGCTGAATACGTTACCCTATGAAACTGCAGCTTCACAGTTATTGTACTTCAGTTTATGTAGTTTCCCTTATGCTGCACTGAGCCGATTTTCATTCTGTGTCCAGGAGCATTCCAGTCCCTCCAGTAGCAAACAATAAATGAATCTTAGGAGGCTCTGGTGTACTTAGGAGGCTCTGGTGAACCTATCAAAAGAGGCAATTTATTTCTGAACTTGGCGCTAGGCACGACATGCCTTGTAAATGTCAATTTGTGTATGTGTGAGCATCTGACACTACTCAGCAGCACATGGCCAGGGCCAAGAATTTGACTGATTCTGGCTGATTTGCAAGCCTAAAAATATTCTCTTTTATCAATATCCATTTTTTGTGCTTATTTGCATGCTAAGAACATTCTAAGAAGGCAGTGGTTTCATGGATCAATCCACAACAGCTCTGCGGAGATCAAGTACGTGATGACCTGCCATAAACTGTGTGATGACACAGTTAGAACCATTGCATAAGAAGTGGCCCATATATAGGCATACTTTGATTTTCAGTGTTTGTCTGTTCTAATCCTGCAGGAATCAGAGACATTTTAATCGCTTTTATTGTTTTGTATTCATTTACATGCAGTGCCCAAAGGCCTCTGGCAAGCAGAGAGAGGACTATATAAGTCAAATGCATTGTAATTACTACTGTAGTTCCTATCATGGGCCCAATTCTCTTCCCATTGACGTCAATGGCAAATCTTCCAATAACTTCAGTGGGAGCTAGATTAAGCCAAAAAAATCTATGATCACACCCTGTTGTGTTTTATACCAAAAGTGCTGTGGGCTCCAGATTAAAATTTTAGTATTTATCACACTATAGGAAACACAGGGGCTCTAAAAGGTGTTTTGATGATAAATGAATACATTTATGTGGCAAGCTGCTCTGTTTGTCATTGGAACATGACAAAGGTGGGTGCGAAAATTTCCAGAAATACCAGTAAAAAATACCAATTTATAACTTTTCTTAAAACAACTTGGGAGAGTTACGTGAGTTTATATGACAGCTTCGAACTTCAACAATTAGCCTGATAATACTGCACCATTATAAAGTAGAATACTCAAATTACACCATAGGTTTACAGCTTGAGTGTACTACTTTTTCCATTTCATAAGTCCACTTCACTTGGTGATTCTCAGCCCTATCACTTTCAGTTTCACCCACTGAGCCCCTTCATTTCTCTCTTTAGTGTTCATTTTCCTACCTTCCCCTGGTCTTCTCAACATTTCTCCTTCATTTTGTACTCTCACCTGCTCACTGCTTTCCTGCTGTGTTTGCTGCTTCTCAAAGGCCTCTCTGTTATGAAGGAACTTAGCCACTTACAGCCACCCAGCTCCTCACACCTGCGAACCTTTTTCTCCCTATTGCCAACTGTTGTGGTTTAGGCCCAGCTGGCAACAAAGCCCCCCGCAGCCGCTCGCTCACTCCTCTCCCCACACCGGGATGAGGAGAAAATGTAAGGAAACCTGGTGGGTCGAGACACGGCCAGGGAGGGTTCACTCATAGGTTATGGTCACAGGCAAAACCAGACTCCGCTTGAGGGAAAAATATTCAGTTTAATCGGTTATCAATAAAAACAGAGTAGGAATATGAGACACAAAAAGCCAGATCTTAAAAACAAATAAATACCCTTCCCCCACCCCTCCCTCCTTCCCAGGCTCG
>VZSC01010782.1:155283-168039 GCA_013398225.1 Steatornis caripensis
GGGGATCTGGGCAGACAGCAAACTGAGCATGGGCCAGCAGCCTGCCCTGGCAGCAAAGCAAGCAAACTGTGTCCTGGTCTGCATCAGCAAGAGTACAGCCAGCAAATCAAGAGATGTGATTATCCCTCTCTACTTGGCACTTGTCAGGCCACATCTAGACTAATTCACCCAGTTTTGATTTCTTTCTGCTCAAAAGAGACATTGAAATATCAGAGCCTAGTGGATGATAATCACCAATGGTTAGAGTGCTGGAGAACTTGATGAAAAGGTTGAAGGAGTTGAGTTTTTCAGCCAAGAGAAGGCCCATGGGGAATCTAATCACAGTATTCTAACACCCGAAGGGTAGTTTTAGAGCGGTAAAGAGAGGTACAGAGAAATATTGTCTTCACAGGGATGCACAGCAACAGGACAAGAGGCAATAGGCACAAGTCACTACAAGGGAAATGCCATCTAGATATAAGAAAAAAAATATTCGCTGTGAGAACAATTCAGCATTAGAAATAGTTGCTCAGAGATGTGGTGGAACATCCTTCCCTGGGAACACTCCAGATTTGGCTTGACAGGACCCTGGATAACCAAACCTAAGGCCCGGCTTTCAAGAGAGGGACAGATGATGTCAAGCGGTCCTTTCCAATCTCAGCTTTTCTGTGATTATGTGAAAGCAGGAGGGAAGACACATGTTTTGAATTCTGGATGTCTCCTCTCAAAGAGGCTTTGAAGCATTAGGAACAAGGTATGCAGGTGATGAGTTAGACATAGAACTGGTTCAGTAGATGAAAGTAGAAGAAAGCAGATGAGAAAGTACACATGAAAGGCAATGATCTTTGCAGGTTCTTCTTCCTAATGAAAGCAGATCTGATCTTTGAAAGGAATAGATGAAAAATGGGTGAGGTGTTTTCCACCTTAGCACAGTGACCAGGAAACTCAGCCATGGAGCTAGACACCACAGCGGTAAATATTGCACAAGTGACGATTCCTATCTGAAAGAATTTGGCCACGTATAAACCAGTATAAGCCAGGAGGTAAATGAGAGTTACAGACTCTCTGGAGAGTGCCAGAGACTAATATAGTATTAGTCAACATGACAGCACTGGTTGGGAACCAGCTCTGGGAAATGGCAGCTGAACAATTGAGGGTCGGGGTGTGAAGCCTTCAGTCAGCAGCATGTACTACTGGATGCAAACTGAAGCCATCGCGCTCTCTGAAAGCTATTAAGCTAAGCTGCCGACAGCCTTTCACCTCTCACTGTGCTGCTGAAAACTTTCTGGAGCTCGTGGTGATGAAGGCCTGAAGCTTCATCTATGCTGGCCCTGAGACATCCCTACCACCTTACAGCCAGCAGAGTCATCTTGCGAATAATACATGGGTGCGAGTTAGTGTGGGTCATTTGCTGAAATTTCTACAACAGGAACAGGAATGTCTGAGTGGGAGTCCTATCTCAGAAACGTACACAGGGGTTCAAGTGTGAAATCTTATTCTTTAGGTGTTATTTGGTGCTCTTTTACTGATGGAGTTATGTCTGATTCGTGCTCTTTTTTTCTTCTGTTTTTCTTTCCTTTTTTTTTTTTAAATTCCTGAAAGGTCTGAGATGTCTCCATGCATCAGCAGAAAAGTCAGGCTGCAAGACAGGGAAAAGGGAAAATGCATTAATGTGGCATAGTGATACCTCAGCACATGCCACAGGCTCCACACTACAGTCCTTTAAGGGATCAGTGAAGTTCAACAAGTAAACTACGCCTACAAAAATGTTAGTTGTATCAAGAGATTTCAGATTGCTGATCAAGGAGGACTCGGATTGTGTCACATTCATTGTTTTCAAACACAGGGAGTGCAAAATGTAGGGGACAGTCAGCAAGGTGTACACNACTAAGCCTACAAAAATGTTAGTTGTATCAAGAGATTTCAGATTGCTGATCAAGGAGGACTCGGATTGTGTCACATTCATTGTTTTCAAACACAGGGAGTGCAAAATGTAGGGGACAGTCAGCAAGGTGTACACACATCTCATACCGTTTTCCTGACAGACTGCTCTGTTTGTGCTGCTGAGGGGAACTTATGTCCCTCAAGGAGGAGTTGTAGGATCTGCCTTCACATGTGCTAAAAATCTTCTGCAAACGTTGGCAGAAGGTTTAATGGCACTGTTAGTGCAAGTCAGTGTTAAGTCCAGGCAGACTGCTCTTCTTAACTTTCTGTCTTATTGCTGCGATACGGCTCATCTGAAATAACCACGCAACATCCACCAACAGTGAACAACACAAAATTATCACCCCAAGGTATTTCCAATAGCCCGAGGATTCAGGAAACACACCACTTAAGATACCATGCGACGTCCCTTGCTTTTAAATGAATCACCAAGCGTAACTCACTGCACACATGGCCCCAAAATAATCTCTGGGCTTTGAGAAGTGACATCCTGCAGCTTAAGATAAATCACAATACCTACATAGACTAACCTTCTGGCTGAAAGAAAATACTTTCAGGTCAAACAGCTTCAAAACACAGTATTAATGAATTTGACAATTTGTGTATGATTATCATCATGTTTTTAACAGGTCCTTCTGGAAAACTCAACAGAATAATGATTATTTGGCATTATATAGGTGTATAACAAGATTAGCAAGCCTAGTTATTGCAATCCGTTTAAGACATGTTTACTCAAATACTGTTTGTGTTTGTTTTCATAACACTTCTGAGAAGCAGGGAAGTGAATCATGAAGAGTTTAAGTGACTTGCATAAGTGAAATTACAGCAAAAGAGAGAATTGAAGCTTCTTAAGCCCTATGCTGCCCATCCTATGGACCACTGTACCTCAGCCCTAAATTATACATTATATCAACTCTAGCACATAGGAAGAGTCAGTTCCTGCTCTGGAAAGCTGATCTGTAAAATTAATGTATTTCTGCTGATATTAAGACTCATAATATTTTTTTTCTTCCTGAAGTAGATATTTATTCTTATTTCTACCTCTTCTAAGTTCTGCAAAGCCACTTCCAATAAGAGTGAGAAAGACTCTGTTCTGCATCATGTATCAATATGTTTTACTGTTCTGCATCATGAATTAACAGTTTTCTGTTCTACATCATGTATCAATATGATCCAAATCCAAGGCCATAATCCTTTCTCTCGAGACAGCCTCTGGAAGACAGGGAATGAAAAAGATTAACTAGAAACAGAATCTGAAGAACGTGTGCTTGCATAAATACAATGCAAAACACAGTTTGGCTGGTGAAAAGTTATGGTGACAATGAAGAAGTCAAGGAGAATGCAGCTTGGATTTCAAGAAGATCAGAAGCCTGCAGAGCTGGCAGGTGGACAAATATGTCTTGTAAACTCAACAAAATTCCATAAAAGCTGCTGTTACATAGACACGAAACTATATCACGCCATATTTTCTGTGCTATTGTTCAGAATATGACCTTGGTAGTGTAGAAGGCCTTTCAGTGTGTATTTTGTACTCACTTTTTTTTTCTGGTAAAGAAACAGAGAAAAGAGGAAAATTCTGATTGCACCCATAAATCTTTAATTTGTCCTTTCAACGCTAGCAGATAAATTCACACTTTCACAGCTGCACGTTTTGGGCCAGAGATATTTTTTCTGCATGGCTGAGCATTTAGGACAGCAGCACATCTGAAAACCCAGTGCAGACGGATAGCAACAGTGGGCAGATGTGGCGACAACTGCGTTTGAATGGGTCATGTACGGTCTTCCTACTGGCACAACAGCAGACCCATGAGAAGGTCAGAAAAATAAACCAGAGTGTTTGAAAAAAGGTATAAAAATATAGGAGAAAGTACAAGTGTTATCCCCAACTCTGTATTGACCCTGAAGCCAGTTCCTCCGTTACAGACACATAAGTTTTATGTCAGTGAGAGTAGGGGAGGAAGAAATAAATTCTTAATTGTATTAACATACAAAGTAAGTTGATATTTATATCCTTTTTTCTTTAGGCTCAATGGTAGAAAATGGTAGGAAACCAGAATACACACTCTTCAGCTTACGGTAACTGCAAGCAGAATATAAATTGCCATCAACATTAAGTTACGGGCTTAGTCACAGGATCTTATGGCAGATGCTTAGAGCGAGAGACATTTCAAATACTTTACAAACAGTCTTGGAGACATGGAGTTCCCAGCTCCCATCCCAAGAGTAAAGATTTGCTGTTTCTACAAGCTAATCAAATAATGGTATTTTTTATAGAGATAGCACAGTATTATGGTACCTTATGTGTACATTATGCGGTGGTTTTCTTCTGCGAGTAACCACAAATTGCTACACACTGCAAGTAACCACAAATTGTAAGTACTGCTGCAAGTACTTACAGTACCAGTAGTTCCTTAGGTTAAAGAACCCTGAAATATTAGGTCATATAGGCTCAAAAGGCGTCTGTCTTTTGAAAGCAAGGAAACGACAGCCTACAGATACTTAAGGTTTTATTGTACTTTAATTGAAGCCCAATTAGTCACAAGAGAAATTTAAACAGACCAGCAATAAAAGGGTTGTCTCAGGCTTGTCTTACGCAACTGAAGAGCAAAAGAATAATATTTTTTTAATGGAAAACATTTTTGTTTGAGTTAAAGAACATTTACAAAATTAACTGCCAGATCGCACTCTTTGCAAAGGAAAAATATTTTAATTGGCTTTCAAATTTTTCCTGATGAGGCAAATTTGTTATCTTTTCCATCCACGCACCTAAAACCATCCCCTGACTAAGAGGAGTTCATTCAGCTACTATACTAGTGCTGTCATTATTATTCTCAGTATAATATCTGGACTATTGTGGTAGCCCTATAAAATGTTTTCCTGATGGCACACAAATCTTGTCAGCAAATGTAGTTTAGTCGGCTCTTAGCTGGTGTGTACTAAAGATAAATAACTAGCAAGTTATACATGTGACTTCATTTAATATTCTTGGTAAACTATTTATTATGTCTGTGGCTATACGCTGGTCTCGCTCTGTCTCTCACTCTTTACTTTGCACAATTTTGTGATTAATGGTTATAAAAGACAAAACCTCCGCCAGATTGAACAAATAGTTCTGGGGACTCGATACAGCTGGGCACGATTCCAAATTCGAGGAGGCGCCAGTAAACCAATGAAGAATGTTACTGATCTGCTCTAGCCATGCGAAATCAGGATTTCATCTTGTACAAACCACGCAGGGTCAAATGCAGTTGACGTTTAGTTTAGGAGTCCTCAGGATGTTCCTGGGTGCTAGTGATTCACCAGGTTGGACCAGCATCTCAACTTGCTCCTAGGAGGCACTATGCTGGTAGGTGGCATACCAAAGTGGCAGGTTTTTGAGTCCTCAAGAAAGGTAAAAATTCCCATGGTACATTTTTTTTTGTGAGATGAGCTCTGCTAAATTCTGTCGTGCTCGACAAATTCCAGCTCTGAATAATTTATGCCTACTTAAGCTATCTATAAAAAATTAAGCATATATGGTTTTATTCTTTGCTTCCAGCACTGGGGCTGGATCCAGGAGCTGTGGTAAAGGTGACTGAGAGGCACAGAGACCTACCAACTCATCTGCTAAATACAGTGTTTTGTGAATGACAGCAAGACATCTCTCCTGCAGCCTAGGGACAACTAAGGAAGTCTTAGTGGGTTTGCAAAGGTTAGGGATACCCATTTCTGCAGCCAACAGTACATCCACAAATGATAGCCAACTGGGACTTTTGAGTCCGGAAAAGAGACTTCTGAGAATTAATACGATAGAGGTCTATGAAACCATGGTATGACATGGAGGAGTTGCTTTCTTTTCCAGTATAAGAACTATAAAGCATTAAATGAACCTTGTAGGATCCAAGTTCTCAGCAAACCAGTGGATGTGTTTTGTCACATTGTAGCTCTGCTTCCTGCAGGATGCAGATGCTGTGGACGCTAAAATTTTACATGAACCAATGGGCAGCCACAGCAAATGCACAAGTTAAGAGTTTTCTTAAATATACAGAAACCTCATATAATCCAGAAAGCTGGAGGCTGGGAAAATATTAGGTAGAAGTACCATATGTGTGAACGCTATTTCCATACTCTTCTCCAGCCTCTTTAGGCTCTGTCAGAGGCAGAAAAACTGAGAAAGCTTCATCTTTGGCTTGGCAGTATTGCTACCGCCATGACTGCCACAAATAAAACACCCTTCTGCATCTAGTGGTGCAAGCCAGCTCTGTCTGGTGGCAGTGTCTGGCACAGGTGAGCACAAGGTTCAAATTCCTCTCTGCTACCCTACCTTGCTGATCTGAATTTAATAAAATGCCACGAAATCAGAAGCAGATAGTGAGGGATGATACTAAAATCTTTAATATTATTATTCATGATGAAACATCAAACAGACACTAGCAAGAGACAGTTTCACAGGAACAATGTGATACATTTCAACCACCTGCTGATCCTGGCATGTAATCTATTTCTATTAGATAGGACACTCTGATAAGACTCTTCATCTGTTTGTTAGCAAACATAATTGGATATCTAAACAATTATTGGTACATATACCTGCTTCCATTGATTTGCAGCTTGAGGCCTTCAGCAAGACCTGCCACACTGCTTTTTACACATCACCAGTAGGTCAGTAAAAGCACGTTTTAAAAGCGTGGTGCTTGGTACCTCTGTTCTGTGAGAGCTGCTACCTGCAGCTGCCAAGGGAGTATTTAGGATGGTAGGCTTCGCCTTAAAAATGTGCAGCTTAAATGCGATGGAAAAGGGGCTGTGAAAAGATATTAAAAAGGAACATTGGCAATAGTGTATGAAAAGACTAATCGAAGTTTATAGATGTCTTTTATTTAATGTGAAACTGAAACTTCTCCAAATCAAAATAATCATCAGAAGCTAATATTTAAAGAAAATATACTGTGGTAGGCATCATTTGCTAGGGCCCCAATTCAGCAAAAAGCCTTTTACATGTGGTTACTATGTTGGGATGGTCAATAAACCCTGTCTTCAGCAGGAGACGTAATAAACTGCAGGCAAAGTAAGACACTACTAACTCTGTAGGATACCATCGCACAGTTTTTATTCAGTCGATGGCAGATGAACACCTAACTTGCAAAAACAAATCCTGTTCTTTTGTACGTACAAGCCAAACATAGAACCGCTTTGCAGTCTTTCAAGCACTGTAAATGAGACGTGGGCCAGAATACTTGCAGAACTGAATCATAATTCAAAGGCATTGGCCAGTAAAATCTTGTGACTGGCACTTCCTAAATCAGGTGCTTAATTTTGCAACTTGATGACTTAGGACTTTTACAAATAACAGGAAATCCTTTAGGGAGATTACTTAGTTGATATGTACTTTTTGTATTTTTCATAAGAAATATGAAATACGAGGTGCTTTTTTGCATCCCTGCACAAATTCCTGCCTGTGCACCTACCGCTAAATTCAAGACCCTCCTAGATATATCCTGGTTTTAAATTTGTTTCACTTATCAGTCCTGAAAACATATGTATCACTTTGGGCTGAACCTTGCATTGTGGCANATAAGGTGCTTTTTTGCATCCCTGCACAAATTCCTGCCTGTGCGCCTACCGCTAAATTCAAGACCCACCTAGATATATCCTGGTTTTAAATTTGTTTCACTTATCAGTCCTGAAAACATATGTATCACTTTGGGCTGAACCTTGCATTGTGGCACTGGGCCTGGGGAGCTGCAGCACCCTCACAGGGCATCTACAAGAGTAAAACACTGTCTCGGGCTTCGCTGGTGCATGTTCAGTATGTCTTAAGGGGTCTGTACTCTCACCTACTGTACTTCCCTTTTTGTTATGAAGTAAGTGGCCCACTCCGCCTCACCACAGCAAATGGGCAGCTCTGCTATCACATTGTTGGTGTGAATACAGTGTACTGTGCAGGTAGAAACAGACAGAAGGGCAGAATCCAAACAATGAGAAGAGCAGGCAGTTCTCCAAAGACAGGACAAGGAATAACTGAAAAACACAAATGTAAATATAGTCTTTCCCAGAAGACATTGCTGAAAAAAGAACAAGCAAAGGCCTTTTAGATGGATTTAATGAATGGGGCTGAAGCACTTTGTGTTGGAAAATCCCAGTCTGTGTAATTTCTGTAGTGACTTTATGATCTGCTGTTCACGGGTTGTCATTCCCTTTTTTTTTTTTTTTTTTTGTGAGATGACAAAAGCAAAGGAGGACAAGGATTAAACCAAGTAGAAGGGTAACAGAAGTACTCGGGGGGAAAAATCAGAAGAAAGGATATGCCAGTCCAAAGAGCAGGGCATGTATGCAGGACTGCAGATGTCAGCAAGCAAAGCAGCACAAGTGGAGCAGCGAGATATTAACGACTTAAAAGGACTGTGAGACAGGACAGTCTAGTCTTCTTGTTAACTAGGGAACTCATTGCCCAATCACTGTGGTCTAGAGTTTGTCCATGGTATCTCTTGCTCTTGCAGACGAAATAAGTTCAAACTCCATGAGGCAGAGGGGGAACAAACCTGTATGTGCTCTGGTTATCAGATGCCTGGCTGAAAGGGAGATGGCATTAGCACCACCATCACACCCATCTCCACAAGTCTGCAAGCCAGCTCTTCAGTTTCCTTCATTTCTCTTGGAGGTGGTGCAGACGGGAAAATGATGCTCCAATTCTGTTGCATTTTCCACAAAACCCTTTCAGAGGTTTTTCAGGTTGGCAAACAAATCAAAGAACTTTGTATTCAGCACAACTCAAGTGATGTTTGCTTCTGACTTTTCAGTTTGGCTGGCTGAACTGCACACTAAGGTATAATCCCTCTAATAGGATATGAAACTCTTACAACAAGGCCAGATCTCTTTGTTGTATGGCCACCCCAGTATCTAGCCATGGAGGTAAGTTCCCATTCCACCTGAAATGGACCGTGTTCTTCTCTGCTTGCTTCAGGAGACTGTAATTTGCCTCCTGTGCATCCGCACTGGGATGGATGTGGTTTAGCCTTTGTCAAGGTCTGAAGAAAACCTTTTCCCTTAGCAAAAACCCAGATCAGCTTTATTTAGAAATATGTGGATGAATCACTCTAAAGGCTGTATAAACAAAAGCATTTTTCTTGCAGATTTGAGGCAGGACAACTTGGTAACATATTATTGTAGGAATTTAAATCTTCAGTTATTTCTGGAATTCTTACAGCACTGCCAATTAAATTCACAATTCAATAAGTAGTGAATTGTGTCTATTAATTAAAGGCTATAGGTCACTCACTTTGAATCCACAGTCTAAAGAGTTGCACAAAAACATTTGCTTTGGATGTCTTTTTGAAGCTTGTTTTCCAAGATAAGTGATCAACTGTTAACAAATCTGAATGGCATTTTTAAACAAAATTTAAGACAAGAAAATAAACTGGTTTTTTAAAAAAATAAAAGAAGGCCTGATCATGGAGAGGAAAGTCCGTACTTTAACTAAATACAGTAATTAAAATAACCAGCACAAATCCTAGCAATAGACCAAAGAGAAAAAAGATTACTTTACCATCCCCTTTGGAGCAGGCAAGGTAAGACAGTGCTACCTCCTTTTTGCATATGAGAACTATAATGCACAAGGCAGCTGTAT
Source organism: Steatornis caripensis (assembly GCA_013398225.1). Taxonomy (NCBI): domain Eukaryota; kingdom Metazoa; phylum Chordata; class Aves; order Caprimulgiformes; family Steatornithidae; genus Steatornis; species Steatornis caripensis. The sequence continues at coordinate 164,810 of VZSC01010782.1, forward strand.
GCATTTTCAAAATGCAAACAGAGCCATCAGAGCCAAGGTGAACACCCCGAATTGTCTGGATCTTCATCATGGGCTGAGCTTGCCTGACTGTGCTACTATTTAAGATTCACGGTACTGAAAGAGACCCCTGGGGAAAGAGGCCCTCGCTGTAACCAGGGGCAGACACTTGTACGTACACCACTGCCCATGGGTAGCCAGATCCTGAGCACCTCTTGGTGCAGCACCTGCTGCTTACTCGTCCAGCATGGCATCTTGCAAAGCCACTGCGTAGGATCAAAGGCACGAGGGAAAAGTGCAGATATCGCAGAATGAGGCCAAATTCACAGAAGGCAAAGGCAGAGACTGGGAGAATGAAGAACCACCTACTGTAGGAGAAGACCAGGTCCGAGACCATCTAGGGAACCTGCACATGTCTATGGCATCCGATGAGATGCATCTGTGGGTACTGAGGGAACTGGTGGATTAAGTCGCTAAGCCACTATCCGTCATTTCTGAGAAGTCATGGCAGTCTGGTGAAGTTCCCACTGACTAGAAAAGGAGAAACATAAACTTCATTCTTAAAATGGGAAAAAAGGAAGACTCAGAGTATTACAGGCCAGTCAGCCTCACCTCTGTGCCCAGCAAGATCATGGAGCAGATCCTTCTGGAAACTGTGCTGAGGCACAGGGAAAATCAGGAGGTGATTGGTGACAGTCGACATGGCTTCACTAAGGGCAAATCGTGCCTCACAAATTTGGTGGCCTTCTATGACAAGGTTAAAGCATTGGTGGGCAAGGGAAGAGCAGCTGACATTGTCTAACTGGTCTTGTGCAAAGCATTTGACATTGTCCCACATGACATCCTTGTCTCTAAATTGGAGACACATGGACTTGACAGACGGACTGCTCGCTGGATAAGGAATTGGTTGGATGTTCACACTCAAAGAAAGAGCTCCATTCAATGGCTCAATGTCCAAGTGGAGACCAGTGACGAGTGGTGTTCCTCAGGTGTAAGTATTGGGACCAGCATTGTTTAACATCTTTGTCAGTGACATGGGCAGTGGGATTGAGTGCAGCCTCAGCAAGGTTGTCGATTACACCAAGCTGTGTGATGTGGTCGACACGCTGGAGGGAAGAGAAGCCATCCAGAGGGACCTTGATAGGCTTGAGAGGTGGACCCGTGCAAACTGCATGAATTTCAACAAAGCCAAGTGCAAGGTCCTGGACATGGGTTGGGGCAATCCCAAGCACAGATACAGCAGAGAATGGATTAAGAGCAACCCTGAGGAGAAGGACTTGGGCACGTTGGTTGGTGAGAAGCTCAACATGAGTCAGCAATGTGCACTCACATCCCAGAAGGCCAACCGTATCCTGGGCTGCATCAAAAGAAGTGAGGCCAGCAGATCGAGGGAGGCGATTCTTCCCCTCTAATCCACTCTCATGAGATCCCACCTGTAGAACTGTGTTCAGCTCTGGGGCCCCCAGCATGAGAAGGACATGGACCTGTTGGAGCAAGTCCAGAGGAGGGCCACAAAGATGATCAGGGGGCTGGAGCACCTCTCCTATGAAGACAGGCAGAGAGAGTTGGGGTTGCTCAGCCTGGAGAAGAGAAGGCTCTGGGGAGACCTTATAGCAGCCTTCCAGTACCCGAAGGGGGCCTACAAGAGAGCTGGAGTGGGACTTTTTATAAGGGCACGTAGTGATAGGATGAGAGGTAATGGTTTTAAACTGCAAGAGGGTAGGTTTAGATTAGATATTAAGAAGAAATTCTTTACTGTGAGGATGGTGAGACACTGGCACAAGTTGCCCAAAGAAGTTGTGGATGACCCATCGCTGGAAGTGTTCTAGGCCAGGTTAGATGGGGCTTTGAGAAACCTGGTCTAGTGGAAGGTGTCCCTGCCCACAGCAGGGAGGTTGGAACTAGGCGATCTTTAAGGTCCCTTCTGACCCAAACTATTCTATGATTCTATGTAAGCACACGTCCCCCCAAGAAATAGAGTAACACTATCAAAGTGTATCCCATAAATGACTAACAGCTACCAGAAGTCATAGTTGCTATTAAATATGCACTGATTTGGGACCTAGAAATATGTATCAAACTTAACCAAATATCAAACCTAACTATCTGTACAGTAACCTTGTATTTCGTATGATTTCAAAGACTGTGGGGGATGCCATTTTTGTGTCTCCCACAAAAGTTACTGCTAATTTATTGCAGGTTACATGTCAATGCTTAGCAGGCAGTGGTCTCAGTATCTCTGCTAACTTAATTTCAAAGGAAGACCAAAATATCTTCAGATTATTGTCCCTGTGGCCACGTAGTGAGCACCTGAAGACTGCAAATTGTATTTCCCAAATGGCTCCTAAAACACAGGTACACTTTTGAGTTCCAGCATACATAAAAAGACATGGCATGGCAGCGCTGAGTTCCTCTGCCCTGCTGTCCTGTCTCCCACCATAACCAAAACTAGAGGTCTTGTGAAGAGCACAAGAATATGGGACTGTGGCTCAGAGAAGCCAGAGGGTAAGCTTGTGCTTCACACTGTAAATCAAGGGTATGACAGGAGCCCATGGGGACAAACCTGGTTGGCTCCATCCTGGAAGCATGTGGCCAGAAAGCCCACTCACCGTAGCACAGGGCAGCCTTCAGACAGGCATTTGCAGCCCGTACAAAGTCTAACAATGCCAGAGCTCGGGTCTTCAACGTGGGCTACAGTTCACTGTGACTCAGAATTACACTTAAGACAGACATTAGAAGAGAAAGAAAGGGCTCGCCCTCACGTCTCCCTTTTCAAGTGGAGGGAAGTCGTCTCCCTAACAGAGCAATGCCTTAATTATCTTCTGACTCATCCGGTGTCTGCACAGCCATCACAGCGTGATTCTGCAGGCTTTATTGTATTTAGTTAAATGCATGCATGCATTACAGATTTTCATTTATGATAATTACAACTCTAGTTTTAAAAAACATAATCTACCAAAAAGTAGATGTTTTTAAGTTATCCATTCTGTTTTAACACCACGTTTTTAAGACAAAAAAAAATCTGCACAATTTATTTTAAACCCAGATTATTACTTTAGCTTCTTTAAATTCTTACGGTTTTCTTTTGAGTTTAATGAGCTTAGCAGTGCTTTTACAGAGCAAGGGTTTAACATGTGTTGACCATACAACCAGCAGGATAAATTCCACTGAAGAAAATTATTTAAGGTTCCATAAATCAGAAAAGAATTTACAACATTCTTCTCTAATAGTTT
>VZSC01010782.1:168169-190521 GCA_013398225.1 Steatornis caripensis
ATTCTTTTCTAATAGTTTGAATGCAAGAGGAGAACAAAAATATATTAAAATAAAAAGTATATTTAAATATATTGCAAATGAAAATCTGCTGTATTATTGTAGTGAGATCAATTCACTAATTCATTCTTGATCCAATATCATGGGAGTCACAAATTCAGATGTTATTTGTGGTAGTTACATGACGCTTTCTGCAAGATGATTGAGCCAATTGTGTGGGTAAAAAGGAATAGGAAAATATGGAAGAGCCTCTCATGGCACACTTGCATAACCTTTAATGTCCAGGCCAGAAATAAAATTACCAGACTTCTTATAGCCTATCAGAAACTCTTGCCTATAAGAATGTATATAAAAGACATATATAGGAGAAGACTGCTGGGATTTCAGGAGATTCATGAAAAGTGTTTCTTGTAATGCCAAGATAAACTACAAAATAAATGCATACATGAGAATTAAATACCTGCTGAAGCAGCACAGCATAACTGGCATAGGTACAACCACCCATCTTAAAACAATTGTTGTTGTTGTTGCATTAGCACCTGAAAGCTAAGCAGAAGTTAAGCCGTAAACTCCAGATAAGCCTGTTCGCAATATGAGCAAAATACATCTGTGCCTTCAGGCTGGGAGCGTGGTGGAGAAATAAATCTACATGTGTTTGCAGGTGCTAAAAATCAAAATAACATCCGATGTCCAACACTTCTGTTTGGAAATCCGTCATGAGCCAAATTCTCACATTTTTTACAGGTTAATTGATTACTCGTTTTGAAATCACTTGCTGCATGTCACATGCAGCGCTCTGTGAAATAAGCTAACTAATTACAAAGTCCTGAACTCGACTCATAGCCATGTTAAGCACAAAATAAACTTCCTCCCGTTCTGTTCACTTTTAAGCAAGATTTGGAAAACAGAGACGGGTTAGAGTGAACCTGGATTTCTGCAAGACATTCAGAGGACTTCGCATCTAGCACTTCCAGATGTGAAGGTTTAAAGCTTGCTAAGTTTTTGAGATCTCTTAATGATGTCATCAACGTCCTCGGAGATCACCCTGCACGTTGCAAAAGCACTGCCCAATGGAACATGTCTAGCAGATTGTATTCAAAAGAAAGTTGAATATGAGGTCAAAGCGGGTGTTGGAGATCAGGATCCAACAGTGACATAAATGTGCGTGGAGCCTACACAATGCTTGCGTTCTCCTGTCTCTTGTCAGCCTCTGACCGGTGCTATTAGTTACGTCTGTTCATACAAAACATTGTGCGTGGTTAGCAAAGGCTAATGAATCTTCCTTAAACTCCTCAGTCTGGTGCTCCCTCCCCTTCCTCGTGCTGGTGCTAGACGAGGCTGCAGACTCTAAGCGCCAGAACTACGCTGGTCTACACAGATACCAGGATGATGAAAAATAATTTCCAAAATAGGAGGAGGATGCTAGAAGCACAAGCAAAACCTATCAGCTGCAACATGGCAAAGATGACAGTCGAAGTGACGTGGCTCTAGGGGACGCAGACACCGTGAGGTAGCTGCACCAAAAACTCTGTATCAGACAGGGCTGAGAGGAGCAAGCTGATCAGGAAAAGGAAAATGCCTTGTGACTTGGCAACTGCACTTCATAACATTTATGCTTTAAACTGTCTGCCCGTTTGCCAAAAATCCATCTAAGAAAAAAACCACACTGGTTGTTTTCCCTTCATGATGATCTGTCCTCTGAGGGATATCTGTTGTGGGGAGAGAGATGGCTGGTGGAATGTGAGATCCATTTAAGGAGTGAATTGTGCAAAGAATACGCATGGGAAAAAGCAAATGGAAACTGTGCTGTGAGCGCGGGGATGCACTGGACCCTAGCGGTCCTGTGCCTAACGCAGCAGAGGCCAATGCCTTGTTCCTATTGCAGTGCATCGTTTGCATAAACTGAAGCTACTTTAAGCACAAACATAACTTCAGCCACTGTAAGATGTTAGTGCAGTGACTATACCTGCCACGAGTGGGGTTTGCTTTCAGGAGCCAGGAATGATTCTCCAGGTGAATTTATCATTTTCCCTGTCATATTTTCTCTCTTCAAATATTCTGTGAAATAAAGCATCTGAGGATGTCTGGTGGTACCATTTGAGGATGTGTGGGTTACTGTGCCATGTTAAAGGCCGAAGCTATTAAAGGGATAATGGCTGTATATGGTCCAGAAGAACAGAGTACTTCGTTTAGGGAAACACCTGTTGAATCCGGAATTCCGTGCCTTGCAACACAGCAAAGTTTTCTACAGTTAAGATACAACTGATTAGACATGTGATCGTGTAATTCTAAATTTCCTTTTTTCTTCTTTTTATTTAAAATTTTTTATGGTAACTTGTTGGCACAGCTTTTCATTCTGTAATGCATACCATCGCTAATGAGCACAACTGCAGCAGGCTGTAAATAAAGCCTCACATTTAGAACATCCTAAATGCAAACAGGCTTGCTCTTCCTTCCTCCCTCAAAACCACAAAGTACGACCGGACCCCAAAGTCACGGACATTTCCACTGATTCATCTGCAAGTGGCTTTGTGCGGATGGCAATAAACACGGCGGTGTTGGATGGGGATGAGAGCACGCATACTAAAAGAAGTGGATGCTCTCAGCGCCTTGCAAACAGGAGTGGGCATGCTGTTTGGCTGGCAATTTTTTCTCCCAAGGCATCCTAAACCCTCAGGTTTTTTGAAAGCCTCATTCTCATGGTGGCTTCCCCCTTAGCTGTGGCGATGAAACCATACCTTTTCCAACATTACAAAAACATAATTTTGTTGCCACACCCAACTGACAACGGAGCTGGTGCTTTGTTCAACTTCCTTGCAGCTTATGGGAGATAGGATTGGGTTACTGCAAAAATGTCTCCACAGTAACGTTATGAATTTGAACACACTTGGTCGTTACAACTTGGTTGTTAAGCTTGCAGGCAATGTTCCGAGTGAACACCATGCGGAGAACTGACGTTGCAATACGTCACTCTCAACAAAGGGAACAGACTACATGGATCCTTGTGTAAACTAGCTATAGGATGCAAAAACTACAAATAAAAGGACAGAGAATAGGCTTTAAACTGAGGATCTTTGGATGGAAAATTAGGTGGATCAGCACTGACGAGCTAAAAGTTTAATGCTGTTGTAACAGATTGTTTTGAACATGCAAATAGAGAACCCTATTTAATTTAGACGAGATGAATTTTCAGTGTTTAAAACAAAATACTGTTGCAAACATTGGACTTCAAGCAGTGCCTGAAACTAGGCTCTTGTATTCTTCCTGTTAATTCAAAGAGCAGCAGTCTCAGGTGTGTAGAAGTAATGGTTTTAATGGCTATAATCTGATCCTTTTGTGTCCTTAATTAATTACATGGCTTTTAGCACGACACAGCTGACAGTATTTCCTAAGACTATACAACTGTAGAAAAATCTCATTGTTCCTGCTTGCCAGCAGTGGGTGGTTTAGCTCAAAGTTGGTTACTGAATGCTTAGTTTCATCATGTAGCTGTAACATAAAATCAGTACAGATTATTTTTTAAACGTAACTGTTGCTGTATTTGCCATTGGCAAGGACTTGCGTGTTCTCTATTAGAATGTTTCGTAGTATTCACGTTATGGGCTAAGATTTTCAGTATATATTCTCACAGGTTTGAGGTGGGTTTTTAACTTTATTCCAAAGTCCAATGAAAACTTAATTATCTTACAACTGTGAGAAGGTAGGTAAAATTTTATCCATTGTTAAAATGCTCTTTCGTATAAAAGAATGGGCTTGATATTTTCTTCTGATGTTTGCTTTCATTATGTGAGAGGTATGTAGCGGGGGCACATAGTAAGCTGAAGACAGGAGACAAACTTGGTAAATTTAGAGAGTAAGCACATCTCCCTAATTATGTGCTGATCTGCATATTTAAGTGATTTCATTTTCCTGCTCTGTCACACATGTCTTCAGCAACCTGAACTGAGGCCATTGATCTCTTTGGGCCTGAATTCCCCTGTTGCTCTAATCGGGCAGTGCTCCTTCCCCGCCTTTTCAGCACATTGATAACTTCTTACACCCCAGACACTGGGAGAGGCCAAGTACTGTATTAATGTAAGTGCTTAAGGAAATGAAAGTATTTTTTATGTATATAGAATTACTGTCTCAAGTTCTCCAGCGTAAAAAGGAAGTATTTTCAAGGAAGCCTTGAATGCTTTACCCAGCAGTATCCGTCAGGATGCTTTTTTTCATTGCCCAAAAAAGTGTTCTACACTTAAGGGTCCCCATTTTAAATGAAATAGTGTCATTAGGAAAAGCCAAGTTAATATTTTTCATTTAATTGTAGATGGTCACATTTATTATTTAAAATTAAATCCCTTAGAAAATCATAAAGAAAAGGATTATAGAAGTTTATTAATGCTTTTTCACTACATGCAGATATCTGCGACACTTTCCAGAGCACTTATTAGACATTCCCTGAAAATATTGTGTGTTTAAACTGCCTTTATCTGATAATATGTGGAAACTGCAGCACCAAAATTCTTGATTATTTTTTTAAACCTTGACTTCAAGACATCAGTTCCTCTTTTGCTTCTAGAATATCTATCAGTAACAAGTTATTATGTATTAATTAGTATCTGCAGTGTTTCGGAGTTTTTTAAGCATGCATCCTTTTGATTTGTCCTGCTACTACCATTGCAATTAATCAGGAGATATGACTGTAGAAGATACTCAGGATATTTTGATCTCAGCTGTAAAAGACAGCTATAATGGCAAGATTATTCCTGATCAAGTAAGTCACCTTGAATTAGATTCTGTGATGGTGCTACTCAAATAGGAAAGGATATCAGTTTAAAAAGTGTAATTTAGCTGAAGCTAAAATTATTTTTATGATTCTAAGATTACGTAGCTTTAAACTTCAGGAAAAAATAAAAACAGACTAAGAATTTTTTCTTTGGTGACTCTTCTGTTGCATTTGCAAGGTCTGTAAGACTTTGGAGTTGCAAGAAAAGAAAGCTGCATTACTTTGTTCGTGTCCACTAAGAGAAAACAACAAAAGCAAGCAAGTGAATTAAGTGGAAATACAGGCAGCAACAGTGACATGGAGCCTGGGTAAGAGACTGAAGGTCTACCACAGACTGCTAGCACAGATTCTGCACTGCAGCACGTACGATGCAAGTCCCTGGTACAACGCTGCTCCAACCGGCAGTGGCCATCAGCTCAGAGGCTGTGATCTCCTCAGGTTTTTTCCAAACTGCTTTGACACATCTGTGCTACTAATTGTGTGACTCTCTTTGGTGGTCCATTTTCAAGCCTACAGTATTCAAGTGCCTTAATTTACAACAGAACAAGATAAACAGCAAATACAGGATTGCATAGTTAATTTAATCTCACTTGCACTTACTTGTATTACAAGAAATTTAGGAGACTGTTCAAGGTTGTTAAAACATGGTAGGTAGATTATTATTCCTTTTTAAACTCAGTTAATGGGAAAGGCTAGCTTCATTCTGCAGGTAGACATTGGTGTGAGTTAAAAATTTGTGTAAATAATCTCAGCTAAACTGTTTCTAATTAATTGTACCAAGATAAGCACCTTGGGCCAAAAATGAAATGTAGCTGCCCAAGTTTCCATAGGCAATCCGCACTCACCATAAAATGGTCAGGTTTTCACTCTTACTGACCACCTGCTGCTCCACTTCATTGCTCGAACACCCCTGAAAAATGAGGCTGCATTTACCCAGGTGGGTGAATGAATACCAGTGCAGTCACCCAAACTGATACACCTTAGTCCCTGATTATTAGGTCCTTTCATTACCTACTCAGCCCATAAAATCACATTTACCAGCATTTTCTAATTTACTGTTACATAATTAGAAGAATGATTTTTCTTTTTAGCTTTGAACTTCTTATGTATCAAATTGACACTAAAACCTTCTGGCAGACTGAAATCTAACAAAAAGGCACTGTACTTGCTTCACAGAGGGAAGCATCACGAACTATAAAAATCCATAAAAGGGATGTATTTAGAGAATAGTGATAGGCTTGGTACACAGGTACTAAGATGCAAGTGAAAATATACAGGGGTTTCCAGTGCATAGTCAGAATTAAAATACCAGAGGTGGTGTCTTCCAGAAAGTAACAGCTGCAAGTTGTTTTAGATCTTGGAGGAATGAACTGAAATTCATCCATTAATGTCTAAAGAAAATGTTAACTTTTTTTATAAATGTTCCAGCTCACTTAACATGTGTTACTTATCTGTTTCTCTTCCACGAACCTCATCCTCAGAGTGTCGAGATCCACATCCCAGCCATTGGAACCAGAAACCTTTACCAACTGCTTAGTCATAAGCTCTTTTCCACAATTGCACACTTCATTTTACCTACAGACACAAAAGGGCTTGGAAAGCACCATCTCTTTTGTAGAACTGCAGCAATGCTCAGTTACAAACATGCTCTCAGCTACCGGACCGGGTGTTAAAACAACTGAAAAGTGGGGTTTTTCCCTCCATTGCTGAAAAAAACCACAACTCTTGTTCCTGAAGACTGCAGGTACAGATTTCAAAACAGTTACAGCTGATACTGCAAACCAGTGAAAGTTACTTCACACTGATCTATCCTAGTGAATACATAGAAGAACTAAACATAGTAGGAAATAGCTTTTCTCTTCTATTTAAAAGGGAAATACTCTGCACCATCAGAGTTCTCAGAACTTCCAGGGGTGTGGGACAAGCCAGCTGCTGGACATCCAGAGCTTGAGAAAGTGAGTAAAAGCAACAGGAGAAGTTCCCCCCCCCCATCGTGAAGGTGTTCTGTTGAATTTACGGGGAATTTGAACTTTTGGGAGAGGCAAGGCGGAAAAGCCAGTAGAAACTGTGCTTTAGAGGCAGACCTTATCAGGTCTTTGAGTAGTGTTTGAGAAGGGCTGGACCAGTGGTAAAGTCCTGTGGAAAGATCTAGGCATGAGGTTAAGGCCTCAAATAAACTTACGGAAATCTATTCTTCCAGGCAATACTGAGTAAATCCTACAAAACTTGTCTCTTAGGTACTGAGACCATACCTATGCTCTATGCCAACCCTAGCTCTGCATGAAGCACGTGTATGATACTGACCTTTATTTCCTTATTCCCAGTCAAATCCCTCACCATTCCTCATACATAAAACCACGTGCAATCCTAGCAACAATAGGATCTATTTATACACTTCAGGAATCTTTGCCTGAAGAGATTACCCAAGAGATCAACTGAAACTTTTAGAAGCATAGCTCTCCGTATGTACTTCAATGTAAGTAAAACCGGCCTTGCTTGGTTAAAAACAATTAGATTGTGCAATCATTTGGCTCCATTGCTTTTGAAATACAGGATGCTGGGCTACATGACAGGCAGGATGATTTTGAGCTCTAACTGGTCAAATCAAGGGAGATCGTTTGCTGTTGCAAGAGCACCTTCTACTGCCTGGGTAATGGCACTGTGTTAGGAATGCTAAAACTTTAAAAGGCAGGTCCCTCCAAACCTTCAGTATCATCAGTGTCTTCCTAAGAAGTTTTAAAGGATGATCTTGTGTATAACATGGCAAAGTAAAATATGCAGATTTCAGACTAAACTTGCACATTCAGAAATAAAGATTTCTAGTGCTTCAATTCAGAAACCCATACATTACTATGCTTATACTCTCTGATCCATACAGATCCTTTTCCCAACTTTGAATGTCATAGATTGTACTTATATTGAATTTCTAGGTCCTGTTTCAGTTCATGAAGTATGGCTGCTAGTACTATTTCAGATTTTGCTGGGGTGGGTGTCTGATAGCTCACAAACTACCTATTAATAAAGCGGTAATTTTAATTACAATGTGTTTCCAATATTTACACATATGAATTTTATGTTCTCAAGGAACAGCAGTGTTCTGCCAATCTGTGCACTAGAGGAACTCTAAATGTTGTTTACCAGAATGCTGCTGCAATCATTAGATACGTTTTCCCATTACAGATTCATCTGCCAGGGAATACTGAAGCTTTTCAGGGTGGTTTTTTTCTTGTTTTGTCCTGTATCTTCTTCATAAATCTGCCTGAGTTAACATTCAATATCATGGACACTGAAAGGGATGACTCAGCAATTGAATGCAAAACAATAGGCTACAGAAATCGTCCGTTAAATCATTCAGTGCTGACAATCCTTTGTGTCTTGCGAAAGAATTGTGTATATCATGCTATTTCCAGCTTTTCCATGAGTTAGTTACCTATTTCTCCAGTAATACCGGGAACAATTACTACAAAACGCAGTGCACTGTAGGCACTTGTGCTAATGCTTAACACCCTTGCTGGTCCGTTGATCACTAAAAGAGTGTCATTAGGTAAAAGAGTCTGTATCCTCTTCAAAACCTGTTCAGTTTTTCTACTGTACCTCATAACACCCTTCAGTCCCATCCTGATGTATTTCCACCTCTGCTCTTGACATTTCCCCTGCAAGATCTCTCACATAACACACACAAACCAATTTTCCCCAACTACACCTGCATTTCCGTTGTAATCTGTTCCTTCTGTGTCCCCTAGCCCACGCAGTGTGACATTTTCCCAGGGGAGGCTGGTTTCACCCCCTCTAGGGACATTAGGAGATGACTTGCTAAGTCTGCAGAGCCTGAGCTCCTTTCTGAGGGGGTCTGGAGGGAACTGGCAGCCAGCATTACTGAGCAGCAACTGTAGGAAGAAGAGGATGCCGACATTTAGAACAAGGGCTCAGCATCCTGAATTGGTGGAAGACTTTACAGGCCACCTCTTGACGACAGACTTCCACTTACAGGAAATAATGCTTTTAAAGACACTGAATTCTAAATGTTTCTTAAAATAACCCCACCCAATTTCAGATCTCCCCCTCTGTCAGTCTATATGTCAATAACTGACTTTTTTTTAAGGATAAATCTAAGGAAACTTGGCAAATCTAACCCAGGACTCTGTTCCAAATGGTTCCTTTTTCAGACACGCTATGCAAAAAACAGCCTACACAAAAAACTCAAATTGCTTAAAAACTAATATCCATGGCCACCTGCAAACAAGTAAAGAAAAGAGATTTTTATTCTCTTAGAAAACTAGTTGGGACTGGTACTGCAATACATCTATGTGATTCTGGTTTCATTCTGTCATCTTTGAAGGTAAGGCTTCCAGGAGCTGTTCCATGAATATTCTCTCTAACGATGTGCATAAGCGCTTGGAGTTTATTGTATTGTTCAATTGGGTTGCAACAAGAGAGCCTTGTGTATATAATACCATCATCCCTTTGTATAAAAGTGCCCCAGCACACCTAAGCACTAAATGAGAAGGCTAATTAAATAATTTTCAGAGATTAATATTCAGCAGAAATCTTAGCACCTCATTTTTGCATAATATTTTCCCTGATCAAAATTCAGCCCAGTTTAGCTTTTCACCCTTTTCTAAGAGCGTCTGGATAATATCAAATGCTTGCAGTGAGGTAAATTCTGCTCTTGTGTGAGTGAATTCATTTTGACATTATGTTAGAATTGGCACCAGTTTTGGGTACATACCACTGGGGACAGGTGGAATTTCAATAACTGTTGTCTCCTTGGTTGTGTTATAAAGCTAACCTGTGGAATCCAAGGAGATGAAGCAAGAGTGTGCTGAGGTATATTACATTTTATAGAGATTGAACTTTTTTATTATGGAGTATATATCTTAAATCCTTTAGACAATGCTAGTTTTACCATTTTTTACATTGTGAATCATACAGAGTAGTGATTTGCTTTTCTAGCACTTATTTCCTTTGCCAACTTCTAAAATTATGTTGTAAGAGCCCGGATGTAACAAGAATTTTATAGAACATTTGTGGAATAAAGAATTTGAGGAATTACTGCAGTTTGTTTATTTCTTTAGAATGAACTGCAGTATAAAGCTAGTTACACCGCACTTAAAATATTTCCCCATATGCTCTTAATAAGCAGCGCAGCTGCGCTACGCTAGTATGAAATGGATGAGGGTGACCATCAGGGGCCATTTCTCACTCAAAGGGAAATGGCTGAATAATTTCATTATTTAACATGACTGCCGTAATTAGCCAAGATGTAATATAGTCATATAATTACTCCAAATATAGGCTTTCTGAGACTTCGAAGAGCTTGGCTGAATGTTCGTAAAAATAGTTTCACTCCCCCTCCCACAAGCAGTTTAGCAATAGGGGCTAGCGGCTGCTCTGCTCAGTCTATTTTTGCCCCTGTGTGTTTGTGCATTGTGTGTTGACAACTGTAGCGTGTTTGTACTACAAACTGTGCTTTGAATGAGGGCTTAAATCTGTTCAAGTTTTCTAATGTGAAAGGAATGTTGGCATGGCAAGAGAGAAAATGAATCCCTTTTAAAAATCTTCCTGCATGAAGAAAGAAACTTTTTCTCCACTGTAAATGTGATGTGAATAGAACAGAAGGACTAATTGTTTTCCTCTTGTACTGGCACACATGTTGTGAATCGAGTGTGACCATATTTAACTGCAGCATCTATTCAAATTGGTAGCAAATAATTAAGCACTAAATAATAGTTTTGTTTGGGAAGGAACTTTTGTACAGCTCTTGCCGTAGTTTCCAACACGTACTCCTTGAGTGGAACGCTTATTCAGAGACTATGCCTTAGAAGATGTAATATAAATACATACACACACTGAGCACACAACTCCAAAGTAGGTACCATAAGTGACAGACATGATAACTATCTTTCACGGCAGGTGACTGCAACAAGAAATCTTTTTTCTCACTGTCCTTGGTGGAAACAACAAGGGAGTCACAGGCTTGAAATGAAATGAAAACTGTTTAGGAAAAGCATTCTGAAAAGTCCTTTCTAATTTCAAGGAAAATGTGGAAGTGTAATAGACTGTCTAGAATACTATGGAGTTTGCATCACGGATATCTTTAAAGGCACACCACATAGGTATCCGTCAGGATTGACCACAGTGCTGTTGATCCTGCTGTAGCCGTTGGTATGGACTGCCTAATCCCCTCAGGTGGATGGAAGTGGGTGTAATAGTAGATTTAAGCATATTTTCAGAATATGGGTCAGAGAAGACACTTGTACAGGTCCTAACTCTACAGGCCTGTCCAAGACTTGTCTGTGTCAAGTGTTCCACGCAGGTTTGAATCTGCTCAGCAGTATGTGTAGCCCTTCCTACTACTCACTCCATCCCCCATGCTTCCTGTGCAGCCAAGTTTGCAGGCAGCTTGTCCAGGGAGAGTCCGAAGCTGTCCTTCCATGTGCCAGAGCTGTGATGGCCCCACTCTCCAACCATCAGAAGGAGAAGGCTGTGGTACATACTCTGGGTAGATACTGCGCAGGCCTTTGGCAGGTAGTTTTGGGCAAGAGGAGTTGGTCAGAAAATAAAACACTTCCTTCTGTCCCTTGTATGTACTAGAAGACAAGGCAGTGTATTCGGAATATCCCTACATATCTGCCCTGTTCTTATGTTAGTGTCCAGACATCTGCTCTTGTCCACAGCCAGAGACAGGGATTTCATTCAGGGAGTTGGCAGTGCTTTCAAGCAAGGCTAGGTGCACCTTGCCAGGTAGCTGTGCCCTGCTGCCACCATCCAGACTGAAGTATGGTCTTATATGCCACAGGGGTGGCAGCAAACGCCACAGGCTCTCCACATGCAGCTACCTACAGCACCCGCACAACTGTCCCATCACAGCGGAGGAGGAGGCAGCGGGGCCAGATTCAGTGCTCCAAAGCCAGCAACGGCCCATCAGCAAACACAGAAGTGCTTCCTCCTTTCTACCCTCCGCGCTTGCAGGGAAGACACAACCTTTGATGGATCTCATCTGTGGGCTGCCTGCTGAAAGCAGGAAGGGAAGCAATCCTGCGCGTGGGCTGCTGAGTTCCAGCAAACCTCCAGTCCCTCAAAGCCAAGGGGCGAGCTCAGTGCCACACTGGCTCTCCGCAGCAGAAGACATGCAGGTGCAGGCCTGCACCCCTGCTGTGTACGGCATCAAAGGTGGGCGGCCACGTAACTCATGCTGGTGGGAATGCAGAGCAGGGAAGGAAAGTTACCACAACCGGCTGCGCTTCCTCAGCTGATAACTACTGAATACTCAGAAACTCTTCAGCCCGAGCTTGCCTCTCACTCCTGCTGAGCCTAGTACTGTTCCCCTGGCCATCACCCACCGTGTTCAGGGCGAGGAGAAGACCACCAAGCAGCATCTGTGTAAAGATGTCTAGCGGGGGCTGTACGGAAGGAGCTGGGCACACGCACCAGGTGGCAGGCGGATGGGCTGTCTTTGATGTGTGCAGCAGCCACACAGAAAGGCTCTCCTGCGGCCCACAGCTCTGGGGCACTGGAGTCAGAGTTGCCATATTTAACCCTTCTCCAGAGCTATGAGCTCTGTTACAATCCTAACTCCTCCATAATCGTCAAGCACTCCCCTCCCACTCCATCAGTTTTGCAGAGAAAGGGTATAAAAATCTGCACATCTACCAGGAGCACTGGCGCAGGACAGTGGTGGATGGGTGGGAGCGGCAGGGAGTGAGGGTCCTGGAGGATCTCCCAGAGGGGTGCAGCCTACACCCCAACTCATCCTATCCCCATCAAAGCCTGGCATCGCAGCTGATGAGGAGCTTCCAGTTTGGTTTCCTCTAAAGCGATGCCCATTTGCACATCCTGAAAACACCCCATGAGGTGGATCAGTGCATTTTAGACCGCGCTTACAGCTGCAGAATAAATTGCTAGCGTAGATGTAGCCTTAACACACAAATGTCAGGTGAGATTCTCTTTTATTCCTCTGAATCTTGTTTTCTGTCATGCTTTTGCTTTTTATTTCAGTGAATTCCTCNCTGAAAACACCCCATGAGGTGGATCAGTGCATTTTAGACCGCGCTTACACCTGCAGAATAAATTGCTAGCGTAGATGTAGCCTTAACACACAAATGTCAGGTGAGATTCTCTTTTATTCCTCTGAATCTTGTTTTCTGTCATGCTTTTGCTTTTTATTTCAGTGAATTCCTCACAGCAAAACATGTTAAGCAAGATGATGATAGGGATAATACTAAATTTATCTGTAGTGTTTGGAGCAGGCTGTCAGAAGTAGTAAACTATTGCCATTCACAATGTAGAAAAATATCAACGTGAAGATCTCCAGACAAAATGCTGTTATTGCAGAGATATCCATTACATTTTTGGCAGGTTTTTGGTGATTTTAAAACACGTTGATTTCATGCACCTTGTTCTTCCTCTACATTTCTTCTTTTCCGCATAATTTGCTTAACGCATTTTAACTACACTAAAATAAAATTGCAGTTGTAAAGCAAGGCATTCAAAAGTAAAGGAATATAAAATTTAAATTCATTTAGGCGATTTTCATTCAGTTCCCTAACCGTGCGTATATTTTTGTTGTCTAATTACATGATCATGTAATGTATTTTCTCACAGGAAAACGTGTTTTATTAATCTATTAAAAAGATAGTTATTGTCTCTTCTGCATGTTCTTCCTTCAATGTGTTTTTTAACAAAAATCATCAAGTTGCTGCCATTAATACATAATTGCACACAACAGTCCTTTAAACAAGGATTCTCAGGGACTTCGGAAAATCTCGGCTGGCACTAAGCTAATTCTGTCAGTACTGAGTGTATGCATATTAGATGTGTTTAGTAACCTAAGCTCTTTGTTAATATATTCTTTTCCACCAGGACAAAAGAAAGAAGTCTATATTGAGATGCCGAAAATGTGTATTTCCATTTATTTAAATCGCTCTACATTTCTAGAAGTCTTTTCAAGCCAGCTGCTACTAATCAATAACCAAATATTTGAGGATGTTTGCTTCAGGTATGAGATACTGAGACAGAGATGGAAAATGATTGGAAGAGCAACGAGCCATACATAAGTTTTTACTTTTAGTTAAAGCATTAACATTTATTACCAGTATTGCTGACATTACTAAAAATATCACTCATATTCCAACATTAGTGCGACATTAGAAAAAATATTTGAAAAAACAATTTTTAGATAAGTTTTGTGTTAGTGAAATGTCTTAACATCAAAAGAGATACGGATTAGAAAAACATTTCAGTTCATGTTATGTGTTGGTCAAAACAATGAAGTTCTGTTACTTGCACATTTTCTTATTAAGTTCTTTTTGTTGCCCTGAAAGCAAGTAAAAATCTGCATCTTGGCTAGTAATCCAAGATGTACATCAAGCTGCTTGGCATAACAAAATGGTGTTGTAGGCTGCTTGAGATGGAGAGTGCCAATTCCTTCCTTCGTTATTCATCCACTCATTCTTTTTCCCACTCTTCTTCCTTTCCCAGCAGCCAAGTTGGCTGACCCCCAGAAATGTCTGACCTCTTGTCCCTGGCTACGGCAACCAACTGCCACCTTCAGCATCCACTGCTGTCCCCAGAAAAAAAGTCCTTAGCTGAATTCAGCTGTTTTTCTGAGCATCTTGCCGCCAGCAGAGGGTTTCTGTCTTTACCACATCAGGCCACAGGGCTTCATGGGATACACTCCTTGTTGGTTTCTGACCTTTTCTCTTCCTTCTTCCCCTCCATTACAAGACACTACATTTCCACTAAAACCAGACTTTTGACCAACTTCTGAACAACTTATTGTTTTATCTCAGTAAAATCCTCTTAGACCTAGAGAAAAGTGAAATTGTTTGTACTTCTGTATTACAAAAATGTAGCAGGGAAACTTTTAATAAAACATTAACATTCCAAAGAGTTTAATGGATTTTTGGATGCAGCTTATGTTGCGTGCAAATAGTTCAAAGGGAGGGTTTATAGTTATATATAGCGTGTGAAGAAAGATGACTTTTCTCGTTAAAACGTGCTTTTGACATAACAATAGTCCTTATAAAGTAACTGCATTTTGATGCTTTTGCTTCTCTTGGGAAAACCACTCCATCTGCATCTGCACAGAGCCAGAAATTACACTGGAAATAAAACATTTAGTAGCTCTTTTACTTCTGTTCCTGGGGGTTTTTTTTCCCTCTCAGACTGGTAGACCTGGGGATGCTGGGAAGATGCTGAGATCAATTGTTAACGGGGAAAAAAATGCCTTACATCTTTCACTGGTTATCTTTCTAGTTGGTTAAAATACAGCAACTCCACAGGTTCTCATCCAATTTTCCTCAGCCAAAACAATGCTGGTAGGCAATGCAGGGCCTAGGTTGGCAGAATACCAAAATGGAAGAACAGAAGATGACTGAGGATACTGTGTGTCACAAGTAGGTCAAAGACCAGAGCAATATATTGCTCTTATTCTCGGGAGCAGAATTAAGACCCAAAAGGGAGTCAAGTGCCAAGGAACTTTATTTGCCCACTGACAGGTTTGCAAATGCAAAGGAGTGAGAGAGAGATAAAGAGAGAACAGAAGGAAAGAAATAGGATTCACTTAACCCATAGACGACCAGGGAGCCAGGAAAACATATCAACGTCCCAGCCTTTCCATGTCTGGGTGGGGACATGGACTATTTTCCTAATGTCTATGGTTAACTGAAGAACCACCTCACCTACATCACTGATTTCTAGACAACAGTTGATATTTAATCTCTCACACACACCTCACTCTTCAGCCAACAAATAATCCAAAACCATGCAGTGTTGCAGAATCAGGGTGCACATCTGTTGAGATTGTTGATTCAAAAAGTCTATAGCCTTGTAAGTTTTTTTGGTAATAATCTCCAAAACTGCTTGCAACTGAATCATGTGATTCAGGTTATAAATTTGTTCCATTGCTCCTGCTACAGGTTCACTGGGATTCCAGGTGGCAGGCTCATAATGTTTTATTATCCTCTCAGGAGGCCACTTGTCTTCCCCCCACTTTTGTGTCCCACCAATATCAACCTCAACATATCGCTTGTTGTGAGCAACACCGTTATCACCTAAAGTATCATACAATCGTATTCCCAATTGGGAACCACCTGTTTCTGGAAGAAAAAAAATACAGGTTGGATGATCCCAACATAACAAATTCCTGACCAGTTTGGTGGTAGTTGTTTATAGGCAGTATGTCCACAAATCTAATAATGTCCTTTTCTGGCTTTGGCACCACTGGCAAATGGTCCAGCTGCAGTCTTCAGGTGCTGGAAATAAGTCGTATTATCACTTCCTAAATGGCTAAAAAAATGAGTTGTTCCAACTTGTCTGATGCTTTTTCGTTTGGCCGGTACAATACCAGGCATGGGTGTTGCTTTTCCACACACAATTCTGAACATACCACTGTCCGCCTGGCACCTGCCACATCCATACATAAACACCCCTATCTTTGTTAATTAACTTATGCCTGAGGGTCCATCAACTCCTGCTTTTCCCTACCTTAACTCCTTCCTCCTGGGTACAGTTTAAACAATATCTACCCACCGCAGGAAATTGGATTGGCCATGTTTCATCATTGTCTCAGATGGTGTCATCAGTTTTACTATAATTACTCACTATTTGTCCTGCAGTGAGGGGTGTGGAGGTCCATGGCCAGCTTGATAGCCCTAAAGGTCCCCCACAAACCCAGCAGTGGCTTAAATTAAAAGCTTTACTCACAGTTTTTGCTAGCAAAACAAATTCATTATCCTCAAAGGGATTATATAGGCTGGAGGTGGGAAGGTATTGGCTTCTCTTCACCCTACGGATAAGTCCACAAAACAACACAATAAAAAGTAACACCCTCATCCTCCATGGATGAGTCTAGGTTAACCTTTGGTTAGTACTTCAAAGGTTGGATTTTCTGTAGGAATTGAAGGTGAGGAGACTAGTCGTCCAAAACAACGTCTGCGGTAATATATGATATATCCTAAAAATATTAATAAAGCAATAAGCATAAGTGTTATAACAGGGATTAAAATCTTCATTAATATCTTCTGATGCAATTTTCAGGTAGGCTCCAGAGTCTTCACCAGTAAAAGAAAAGAAAAACAGACTCGGTTCGTTCAAAGGAACTAGAAGTAAATTGTTATTAAAAGGATGGAGAAATCCACCTGGTGTTAATTTTATGTTCTTTTCCATGAGCATCTTTGGCTCTCCAAGCATATTTATTGAGGGATTCAGTGAGCAGGAGGGGGACAGCTCCAATGGCTGGCATTTCTACCAACACAGGCTGTCCAGGAGAAAAAGCCAGTTCTCCGGGAATACTGAGAGTCTGAGACTTTGTGGTCAAAGCCGGGGGTTTAGGACAAAATGCATTCAGTCGGGGGTATCCATTTATCCCCCAATGGTCATTGACTCAGGTAACTGCATCCCAAAGGTGTTCCACCCAATGTGGCTTGTGAGGTTTCAGAAATCGTTTTAACAGTCCGTTAGTTCATTCTACTATCCCATTGGCTTGGGGATAGTATGGGGTGTGGAATACCCACTTGATTCCCTCTTGCCTTGCCCATTCCAGCACATTGGCAGCAGTAAAATGGCTGCCATTGTCTGATTGAATAGAATCAGGCTTAGGGAGGGAACTAAACAAAATTTTCAGGGCTTGCACTGTATTTTCCCCAGTCGCTCATGGAAACGCTTCTGCTTGAACTACGCCAGAAATCACTTCCACGCCTAGTAATACATACCGTTTCCCTTCAGATTTTCGAAAAGGCCAGATATAATTAATCTGCCAAGTTTCCCAGAGGTCCTTTTTATCTCTTAAATGAAGGGAGGGTTCTCCCATGGGATGTTGCTCCAGTCTAAATCTGCATTGTTCACAAGCTGAAATACAGGTTTTGCAAGATTCCCGAGTGACAGGCCAACCTCTGGCATGTGCCTCTTCATATAAATCATTAGTGTGGCCACGCTTAACCTGTAACCATTCCAAGAGCCTGTCGCAGTTTTCCCCTGTTTGATTTTCCTCCTGCAAAGGGGCAATTCTGGCCAGCTCGTCCGCCCTATTATTCCATTCACCTGCCAGAGTACCCGCTTCCTGGTAGGAGGGCACCCATGCTACCGCAAAATCCCAGCGTTTGGCAATATCTAAGATTTCTTGCCACTTCTGCTTTTGCCACACTGGCACTCGGTTTACTTCCCGGTTGTTCTGTTCCCAAAAAGGAAGCCATTCTGTGCATCCTTTGAACACAGCAAACGAGTCGGTGTAAACGTACACCGGAGTCTTTGCTCCTTCCTCACTATTAAACAAACTCTATACTGCCACTAACTCTCCTGCTTGGGCACTGCCCTTGCCTTTGGTAATAATTTCTCTTTTAGTATCTACACTAATAGCTACAGCTCGGTATTTTCATTGTTTGCCCTCTCTCTTAGCAGAGGCATCTGTAAACCACAAGTTTTGTAACTCCTCTGAGAAGGCCAAATCGATTTTAACCACAGAAGGAGGAGGGTTATCCCCCTCCAGGAGGTTTGTTACTTTCTCTTGAATGTTTAACTGTTCAGGGGTACCTTCAGTGACTGTAAAAACACCACAATAACGTTCAATCTCAGCATACCATTTTCTCGTAGTATCTCTTTGAACCACCATGTTTGGGGGTGTGGGGGGGAAATTCCTGCTAACACAGGTTTAATTACCTTAAAGGGTCCCCTTAAAATCATAGGCTGTTGATGTATGGTTCGCTCTGCTTCTCTGAGAGCCAAACTCACAACAAACAATCCTTTTTCCCAGTTGGAATATCGCTTCTCAACATCCTTAAAGCTCCTGGAATAAAATCCGATCAGGCTTGTGGGAACCTCTGGTCCCTTTTACCAAAAATAAATTGACAATCCCTAGTGTGCAAACCCCCACTCAATTTGGACAGGGTCAGTGGGGTGAATAGGACCCAAAGCCTGATGGGTGTTTGCTTCAAACACCAAAATCTGCAATGCTTCTTTGTGGGCTGGAGCCCATTCCCAAGCTGCTCCTTTTCGCAGCAGGTCATATAAGGGTCATGCAATTATTGCAAAATCTGGGATGTGTTTTCTCCAAAAGACCAATAGTCCTAAGGTGTGCTGCAGCTCCTTTTTATTTTCTGGAATTTTTACCTGATCTAGTGTTGAGAGGGTGTCCTGAGGAATGCAGACTGACCCTCCCCTCCACCATATCCCTAAAAACTTCACTTCATTTGCAGCAGTTTATATCTTTTCCTCTGGAATCTGGAGTCCCAGAGACTCTAAGTGCTGTATAATCTTTCCCTGTGTCACCCACACTGAAATAATTTGATCTTCTCCTATAAAACACCATCAATATACTGATAAACTCTAACTCCCGGTTCCAGGAGAATTTGGGTTAATTCTTGCGCCAAAGCATGATGTGCTAAGGTGGGAGAACGTTTATAACCCTGAGAGAGGTGAGTAAAAGTATGCTGTTGTCCCTCCTATACGAAAGCAAAATGATCCCGGTCCTCTTCTTGCAGAGGAACCATAAAAACCCCATATCTTTCACATCAATTGTGGCTATCACCGGATGAGCCTGTTCCTGAATGAGTGAGATTAGGTCAGCTATATTAGGCACTGCTGCAGTCAAGGGACTGGTGTTAGCATTGTCGACAATAATCTACAGCCAGTCTCCACTTCCCATTTGTTTTACGCACTGGCCACACTGGGGAATTGTAAGGGGAGTGGGTCGATATTAATATGCCTTGTTGTTTAAGATCCTCAATCACGGGAGCTATCCCTTCCGGGCCCCTAATGGCAATGGGCAGGGTTTCACGTTAGTCATCTTGGAAGAGTGGAGGGTAGGCGCTGCTTACAACAGGCGTACTTCTGTCCACGGCACTTCAGCTGATTCTCTGATCTGAGGAATGCCAAAGGACCATGAGTTCCCCTGGGTATCATACCACTGTCTGCCCTTCAATATGTCTATGCCCAAAAGATTTGTTGGGAAAGGCCCTATTGCAACCTTGGTGTTAACTGGGTTTTCCTCCCCGGGCAACCATAACATTACCAAGGCCATAGGTACCGATTGGGTCTCCCCTAAAGCATTTAGGATAATTAGGTTTTTAGACAAAGTCAAAATTCCACATTGTTTCGCCTCACTCTGCATCAGGGCAGTGATTTGTGCCCCTGTGTCAATTAAAAAGGTTACTGTTTTTTTCTGTGGCCCTACAGCCACTGTAATCATTAAATCCCCTCTCAAATTTAAGGTGAGTTGCCTTATAAACATCCACCCTCTGCCTCCCCCCTCACCTTCGGGGGACAGAGAATCTAGTTTCCCATCGCCCTCTTTACTTCATCGGCTTCTTCCCTGAGGTCTGTTAATGGTAGGGCACTAGGGGGCGGCTCAAAACCGACCTTTCACCCTGACCATGTCTGTACAAGTTTCTCCAATTTCTGGGTCGAGAGCCCATCCATTAGATCTTGGGGAATACCTCTCTGGAGTCCCAGTTGCCAGCATTCCTGTTGACTTAGTGGCCTCCCTCTCCCAGGATCAATAAATCGGACCATTTTCAGATCCTGACTTTGCCTTACCAGTGTTGACCATCCCTCAGTTTTTCCCGCAGCTCGTATGGCTCTGGTTTTGGGTCTTTGCAAAGATCCACCAACGGGACCATACTTTCTCCCAAAATTAATTAGCTCTTGGGCAACTTCCCCCCACGTCCATATTTTCCTTTCTGACCTCCAGTGGTCAGAGGTCATTGCTCCCTCTAGGGATGTTGTAACTCTGTCTGCTTCAGGGGTATTTTGTATCTTCCCCTGTAGCTGGATCGCAATGGGTTTTAGAGAATCAGGAATCCCCGAATTAGAGGAGTCATCCGTTCTGTGTCCACAGGCATCATCACTGGAGAGCCCTGGTAAGGCTCCAGCCTTCTATCATACATCATCTGCAAACAAGCTGCCTTTTGTACACTTTCTACCAGTTGATCCACCATAACTGTTACAGCGAAAAGGTCTCACCTCTCCAAAGGATTCAGTCCCCCAGCCCAATATGATGCCTTCTGCGTCAATGACCACGGGGCCCGATGGTTGCCCGTAGTCAAAAACACACCTGGACCCCAGTATCCTTCTGCTTTCTTCTCTGACAATAAAATCCCATCTCGTCCTGACAAGGACACTCTCCAAACATACTCTGTTTCGGATTCCTTTGGAGTTCTTGCAAAATCCTTCCTTAATTTCGCTAACTCACCCGCTGTAAACAGAGTTTCTTTAGTAACAATTTGGGGACAATTGTTGTCCGCCTCATATAAATACTCAGTTTTGACTAGGGGATACATGAGAGGAGGGTTTTCTGCTGCCTCTTTTGCTCTCTGTAAATCCTCCTGGGGATATATTTGCCTAATCCGTCTCTCTGTTAGCTTTGTCTCCAACTCCCCAAACAAGTCACTTTCTTTCCACAAGGAAAAGTGCCAAGGAACTTTATTTGCCCGCTGACAGGTTTGCAAATGCAAAGGAGTGAGCAAAGGATAAAGAGAGAACAGAAGGAAAGAAAGAGGAAAGGATGAAGGAGTGTAATAGCTACCACCCTGGAGCTGTGGTGTCCCAACAGTCCAATTGGTTTTCGAGTCCGGTGGGAGAACGTTCCGTCTGATGTTGGTTGGTTTCGTTCTTTTATAGGGTTGTGATGAGCTGTTCTGCTTAACCACACCTTGCACCTGGCGGTGGCGCGCATGCCCAATACCATCCCTAGGGGGTCTCCAGGAGCTTTAGGTGGTCCTCAGGGGTTTCCAGGCCCCTCTATCTCCCCGACACCGCGTCTGGGTGCATGCACAGCGGTTTGGTTAAGTTTCTTGGAATTAGCTCCCCCCCGTTTCTCCGTGGGGTCTGTTGGTGGATTTCCTGCCATGTCAATGTTGAGACAGATATCCAGGTTGACAAACATGCTGTCCATCGGTGGGTTTCCTGCCACAACAGTGGTGTCAGCAATGCTGAGACAAACACGCTGTGTCAGCAGTGTAGTTTTCCCCAATGCAGTCTCTTACACTGTGCAATTTCAAATTAAACACCATCTTGTCTCATAAGCAAAACCATTCACCAATGTGCGAGTAATGACTAAGGGATAAGAACACAATGGGGGTTTTGGGGTGGGTTGTTTGGGTTTTTTTCCTATTCTAATGGGTGTCCCACGCCTCT
This sequence comes from Steatornis caripensis, assembly GCA_013398225.1. NCBI lineage: Eukaryota > Metazoa > Chordata > Aves > Caprimulgiformes > Steatornithidae > Steatornis > Steatornis caripensis. Next base: position 190,062 of record VZSC01010782.1, read on the forward strand.
GAGCGAAGAGCAGACAGCTTCGGAAGACCTGCGGGGAGCCCATCGCTATCCCGGGGGGCCGGGGTCTCCCTGGTGCCGCACGCCACGCTAGGCCTGGCCTCTCACCGTGACCAGCAGGACATGGAGCCGCTGACATTATTCAGCCGGCTGGTGACTGAGGAGTTCGGTTTTTCCTACTTCCCCCGCTACGGAGCGCTGGAGATGCTCGTGGATGGATGGAGAGCAAGCGCGCTTGCCCAGGTACGCCTTCTTACTGCGGCATCAGCAGCACGGTAAATTCCAAAAAGCATCTTTAAATGAGATGTGTCGCACACGGCGGTCTGTCTGTGCGGGGTTTCAGCAGCAGGAACGCAGCCCACGGCCCGCTGCCGTTCCTCTTTCTCCCAGCGCACCCGGAGCGAGCCCGCGGGGCCGTGTAAGGGCGCGGGAGGCGGACGGGGCCCGGCTCTGCCGGCAGGTG
>VZSC01010783.1:0-26505 GCA_013398225.1 Steatornis caripensis
TACTGTGGGAGACGGCAGCCGGTGTGCAGGTAGGGGGCGAGCAGGGCTGTGGTGGGCGGTTCTCAGTGCTGGTCCCTTGCTGTGCCCGGGAGCGGCGGTGGAAGGGCCGGGCCCAGCTCGCTTAGCGGGTGGGAGGGTGAGCTCTGGCAGGTGTGGGGGCTTGGCTTTCACCCGCTCAGTGCTCCCGCCTGTAGGTAGTGGTGAGGACCCTACTTAAGCGATAGTTAAAATACTGCTGCGATTTTTTTTTTAACTTTTGCTTGTGTTGCTTTCTGTTTACGTTCGTTTGAGGGAATGAGCGCATTTAAATGCATAAGGTACGAAAGGCTTTGAGAAAAACCCCGAAAGGCTGCTGGAGCATCATCCAGTGCGTGGAGAGCTGGGCCGAAGGTGCGTGCTGGGGGTGCGCCGAGGTGCGGGGGGGAGCGCTGAGGTGCGGTGGGGAGCCCTGGGGAGCGTGAGCTTGTGGCCCGCGCCCGAGGGCCCTGCCGCTGTAGCGAGTCTGCAAGACTTCAGAGTGTAGAAGGATAAAATAAGGCTGTTTATGCGTAGATAGGAATAGCAGGGAGAGTACGTGAGGGGGAACTGAAGCCTGAGCTTTGTTTTTCTAATTAGGAGGGATAGCGCTTTCTGCATTTGTTTATGGAGTTTGTCTTAGCGTTGTTTCTGGGCTGAAATAAAATTCTCTCAGAGGCTTCTTACTCTGTTGCCTGTTTCCACTGTGCTAGGGCTATGTCACTTGCGTGTAAAACAGTCCACAGAGCGGGTGCATGTGTGTATTTCGGTCACTGATTCATTTCAGTCGGATGCTTTTAGGGCACTTCCTACTAGTTTTTCATTCACAGATGGTTATTTTTTGTCCTGCAAAATACATGTGTGCTGTACCTTTGAAAATTCTGCTGACTTTTCTAGAGTTGCTAACATTGGAAGGACCTGGAATACTTTGACAAACTTTACAAAACATAACTGGACTTTATCTTAGTTTGGTTTTCAACACATATTGCAGTATTTTCTACCAGCTGACTTTATAAAATACTAGTCTTTCAAGAGTAATTCCTAGAGAGAAAGCAGAAACAGCATAGCTTTATATGTTTTGTTAAGTAGATCTTTAGGAAGACCGAGTATGTCTGGGTTTTGTTGTCAGTGTTATTTTGAACACCAGATATTCTACACAATTTAAATTTAAAAAATAGATATATATTGTGAGAACAACATTCTGAGTGTAAACTTCCAAGCCTGAGAAGAAAGGTATAAATTGCACTACCTGCTAATTTGATGTAGAGTTAAAATTCCTGTGTCATCCCTGATAAGACAGCAAGATATCTGTTGGGATCTTAGGAGAGTTCGAGCAGGCTGTATTATTCTTTAGCTTTCAATCCTAAGAAACATGATAAATTTATTGAATCATAGGGTGATTTTTTGTTGTTGTTGTTGTTGGTAAAGCATAAGTGGGGCACACAAAGTGCTTAATGAAAAACAAAAAGAAAAGTACTTTTGCTTGGAAGTCTTCTCAGTCAACAGTGAGATCGTATTAACGTAGGTATTGTAGAAGTGCTTCCAAGTGCTTGTCGTAGGTAGAATGCTATATAAGTTTGTGGTGCATTTTCTTTAAGCATTTACTAAGCATTTAATTCAAGCTGTTTTTCTTCTTTGTAGTAAGTACTTTGAGCAATTAAGTAAAGAGAGATCTCCTGTTCCCCACCCTTCACTGGGAGTGAAGTTAGGAGACTTTTTTTCCTTGCTGGTTGCAAAGCCCCATCTCCTGCCTTTTGACATTTTATAATCAAATTCCTCCTGCTACCGTGGTCTTGTAAGACTCTACATAAGACTGCCTGTAAGAAAAACTTCATTGGGCTGTGAGTATGTAAGAAGTATTCGAGATGCTCCCCATAAAAACATTTTTACGGTCACTCACGAAACCTAGCACTCCCAAACCCTCCAAAGAAACACCAACTGAAACACTTGACTTTGTTCCTTGCTTTTCTTCAACATACTATAAGCAGCTCGATAAACTCTTAATTCATCTCTTTGTTTCTTCCTTATCCCACTATCTTATACTTTTATGTCTCTTGACCCTCAGGAGGAGGAGCAGGTGTATTATCATCCAGCTGGAGAGAGTGACTCACTACTAATGAAAACAGTGTTCCTTGAGACCATTCTGTATTTTTTGCTTCCAATACAGAATTCATATTGGTGAAATGAGTCTTAGGTATGCAGAGCTTGGGGGGGGGGAAATTCATGCATATAAGTAGAGCTAGGTATCAAACCTGCTGTATGTGGCAGTACCAAGATTGCTGCTGCAGGCAGAAACCTGGCATTACTCCCCCCGACACATACACTTGGGCAGTCCTGTCACGTTGTAGTTGCATGATTCTTCCGCACCCAGGCCTGTATCTTCTTTGGCTTTTGTTGCTTCTTTACCACATGCCTCTGCAGGTCAATATACTTATGGTAAGATGCTGAATGACTTTGCTTGGACCAGCAGGTTCCAGAGCACAAGAGTGTGTTAACTGTACTTTTCTTCCCTCTGTTGTTTAATTCTGAGGCAGAATTACTGTTCTTCTTGGAGCTCATCCGCTCTGTGGGTGTGGGTGAAATGTTCCCTCGTGGCTGGCATGACTGCAGTTAAATCTCAGCTGCCTCTTGCAGGTAGACACAAGTGATTATACCAAGACACTTAAATGCACATGTGTATTCCTTGATGCCTTGAAGAACTGTGAAATACAAACATTATACAGGCTGATACGACAGTCAGAGGAAATGCAACCAAGGTGGTGCATGGAGGTCCTCTGAACTGTACCAAGTAGTTTCATGTAATATTAAGGTGTGCTTATGGCTTATCATTTGCATGATTGCTGTAATAACATCCGTTAGTCTGTATGATTACTTGAGGACTCATTTCCATATATAGTAATGAAAGTGGTTGTCAGAGTAGTTGGCTGACCTTTGAACGCATTGCATTGTTCCTGTAATGTTATATAGACGTGTATTCCGACATGCTCTGTTTTTATCTATGCCTGTGTTGCTTAGTCAACTTGGGTGGAGGGGCACAAATTAAAATTTTATCTTGTCCTGAATATTCATTTGATGATTTAAAAAAAAAAAAGTGGAAAATCGAAACAGGTGGTAAATGGTGGTAAGGACCACAGGCAAGCCAACAACCTACAAGCAGAATATGTACATTCAACTACTAAGCAAGAACAGGTAAAAGAGGAAAAAAGTGAGGAAAGAAATTATAAACCATTAAAATCTGCTTTTCTCATGTCTTTTATTTCTTTATATAATCTAGACAGTTCCTAGTCCTGCAAGTATTTATCTGCGTTTTCTTATATGAATAAGCCTGCTTACATACTCAAGACTACTGATGATGTAAAATTAAACATTTGAGTAATTTGGAGAGATAGCATGTTAGATTAGGCATTCTTTTGGAATTTGGTGTTATTTATATGGCAGCAGTGGCTATTTTTTGCTTATCTACTACTATTAAAAACAGTTGCCCGTATATATCTTTTTGCTACTTGTTTCTTGCTTTATAGTATTTCTAGAAAAGTATTATTCCTGAGGCTAGTAGCTGTAGAGGAAATTCACATGAATGTAGTTACTACCAAGATCAGTCTTATAACATCAAGTTCCCTAAGGCAAAATTTTCAGAATCTTAAATGCTGATTTTAAAAATAAAAAAGATACAGAACTAAAGAATGTAACTCTGATAATGATTTATTGGGATAAATTTTTCCATGGTTTAATTTGCTCTGGAAATTGCTTTTTTTTTTTTTTAAACTTGTAGCAAAATTGATGCTTAGAAATCCCTGAAGAAAGTGCAAAACTCTGTACTAGTCATGCTAGGAGAAAATTGTGCAGTGTTTTAATTTAAAATGTAACTTAAACTACATTTGAAAGTTCTGGCTGTTGTAATTACATAGATTCTTCTTTTATTAAAATATTTCTTCAATGAAAAACTGAATAACTGTACTAGCTACATTTTCATAGTGGAAAATTGTTGTTTCCTGAGACAGATTTAATCTGAGGAGAAATAATTTTCCATCTGGTTCTGTGTTTCATACTGATTAACACTAGAATAGAGTTTATGCATGGGAATATCGATAAAAGTTCTGCTAAATGTCATCTTTCCTCGTTCCATGGCTTACCGTAGAAACCAATGCGATGGAGGAGGGAGAAAGAGGATTCATGGGTTTTGTCCTTCTTTACCCTTTTTTTTTTTTAGAAGTCAAATAAATTAACACATGTATGTTGGAACAGTATTCATTATCTTTGGAGGAGGCTATGTTCCTTGCTAAGTATTTTCCTAGTACTCGGAGCTTTCACTACTCTGTGAGGATTGTGCTGATGAAATGAACATCACCTTAACAGCATGAAATGCAGGAATACCTAAGCGAAAAATATTGTACCAGTACCCTTACATTTAACACTTCACAGAAAGTCTGTGTGTAACATTTAGTTGCCACCCTTCTTATTGCAGAAAATAAATAAAATATTTTCATAGCATTCATCACTGTGTGTGAAATACTTCCCATCCACAATAACTGTTGCCGTAAAACCTCAAAAAATTACTAGGTCTACATAAATGGGTTAAATAAATGTAGAACAGGAGTACCAGGGAGTAAGTGATCTGATCCTAGCAAGCAAGTTTATTATTGGAGAAGGCTCCACTGTAATGTGCCAGACAATAAGGAAATGATAAATTGTGAATGTAGTGCTGGGAAAAGATACCTAGCTAAGCAACTGCAAATGCTTTTGAGTCTAAACCCCAGGTTTTAAGCTGTTCTGTGCAAGAAGATGTCTCACAAAGGTCATTTCAGCCTTGACATTCACTGAGCAAACAGCTGACCAGTGGTCATGTTGTGATATGCAAAGGAATATTAACAACGAAAACAACAACTGGCATTAGTCAGATCAAGTTCAATATAGATCAGGAATTCCAGGTTACTGATAGAACCAGTTCTGCATTACAGTCATGTACTGCCACTTTATTAAGAGATTTTTAAGCATTGCTGTTGCTACACCTTTTAAAAAGGGCTGCAAAATGAAACATTAAGGGTGACTTCTCTATTCTCCAGTGTATTATGTTTGTGATAAGATTAGTAATTACATTATTTCAGCTTTGATTCAGCTGGTCACATGCAACAAATACTAAATGTCAGTCATGACCTCATTATATATCCTATTATTTGTTTTGGTACTTCTAAATGTAAGTTACTTGATGAATTTCTAGATTTTTTAAGTGAGAGTGTATGCTTAGTTACTGCTGTTACATACAGGTGTCTGAAGAGAATAAAGGTAGTACATCATAATAGCTCATCAGTGAGACTGGTACTGCTAAGCTTCAGAAATAAATTATGCATAAAACAGATTATGTGCTTCTACATGCATGTTTTTGGTGGGAAAAGGATTATCAACCCACTTTCAGGGCTCTCTTGCAGGTGTTTCCTTAGTAATAAGAGACACTAGCAAAAAAAAATAATGCCTGATCCAGTATTACCCAGTTTAATTAACTTAGTTTATTTATCCTTTCGTCTTGTTAATAACCATTGGTAGAATTGACTGATTAAAAACATTGACATGTAGTACAGCTGAAGTATTAGGCCATATGTTATCAGCAAGATTCTATTTACTTGAATGCTAATTTAAAGTATTTATATCAGTGTGAGCTTCAGGAGCTGTTTCTTTTCAAAACAAATGTTCCCTCATAGGTTTTTGTTTTCCAAAATTTGTATAGTTTGAAATGTTTTTGTCTTGCTGATTAATCAAGTTTCTCTTGTAGCTCCACATCTCCCTTTCTCCCATTTTGTTCCCACATGTCCTACCATTTCTCTCTGCGCTGGTTTATCCCCTTATGAATAAGGGAAAGTAGATTCTGTTCTTTTGTATCCTAAAGGTAGGTCAATATAAAGTAGTATGAAATTCTCCTTTTCCACTGAGCTGAGTATTTTAGTTCTGCGATGTGTCTAGTCCTTCTCATATTTAATTGAAACTAGTGTGGATTTTACAAGTCTAGCATCCGGACTGGACTGATTCTAAATCTGTTTTTTCCCCCCTTAGGTAACGTGATGTAACGTGACAAAACAATTCATAACTGAATATAAAGATGTATTTTGCTTTATTTGTCGTCACCTATATCAGCCACTTAATTGTACAGGGCAGAATATTTTTCACATCCTAAGTTAGCAAAACCTTATAGCACATAAATAAATTTAAATCTTATAAATAATTCCATTGATTTAAAAGAGAGTTATCGTGTGCTTAGAGTTGTGTCCACAGATAACTACTTCGCTAATTCAAGGCCTATTGGACAAATCCTTCTAAAAGCTCGTATCTTGTTTATCTTAATCAAAATTAAAAATTGATTTTTATAGATCTTTGATCTTTCCAAAGAGATTTAATTATTCTGCTATTACTGTGTGTCTCTAGATACGTATCGCTAAATGTACATGGAAAGTATATATTCTCTGTAAGCTACGGTGTTGGGAACTCTCTAATGTTTTGAATAAAGTAAAATATAACTTTATCAGCATTATCTAAAATGTACATGTGGGTATGCTATAGCAAAGTGGAAGTTTCCATTGTGTATGTGGGAATTACTACTTTTTTTTTTTTTTAAAGTCATTCTAATAAAATTAAGCCTGGCACAATTTCAGTTGCCTCTTGCAATTTGGTAATGCTATATGTGTCCGGCTGACTGAGCTTTTCAATAAGGTGTTATTAAAAGGGAATGCAATCTTTTTTTTTAATAGACATTTAAAAAAAAATTAAAACTAATTGGGTACACCCCCAAAATGTCCGAAGTCTTTGAGACCATCCATTCTGCCTTAAACCTAGACCTCACCGTTGGCTTCTTTAAAATGGGCGAAGTGGTTTGGTCATGTCCTGCCAAAGCTGCTTCCAAGAGAGGCTTGACAGCAACACGAGACCAGTCATGCCAGAGCAAATCCCTGCTTCTGGCACTCTGTGTTATGTTTGTTTTCGTAAGGTGGCTTGCACCCTAAAATGGCAGCCCTCCTGATGAGGTGAAAGACAGCTACTGGGTCAGCCGTGCAGGCCTTTTAATAAAGTTCTGTCTGATAGAATAGAACAGATAGAATAGAAGCACGTATTTCTGTTGCATTCCAAAATTTCTGCATACTTTCCCTCCTGAAATATTTTTTATGGTAGTTAATCTATGAAATAAACTCTTCTGCGATATAGTTTATCCTTTAAGATACTCTTCTGCTATTTACTAGGTAAATTAAGATCAAGGCATTTAAACTCAGTAGGATTAATCCGTGTCAGTCCTTCTCAACTAAATAAGCATGTGTTGGATGAGTAATTGGGTGCTACTATAGTCTCTGTGCTACCTAAGAAGTGCTTCATTAAGATGTCACTTCAGTTGTATTGCTTTCAGCTGGACGACTCAACCAGTGGGAGATAGACCAGTAATAGTGGGAAAGCTTGTCCCTCGTATTTGAATGAAAGTGTGAAAGGTAAGCATAGTGCTCCCTTGCTAACCGATAGTAATAGCACAATAAATACTTCTGTGCCATGTTAAAAAATCTAAAAACAGACATTTAAGTATAACAGTCTTGGTGCAGACTTGTAGCTAACTTCAAAATGTTTGCTTATTTAGGTAAAATATTATGTGAAATAAAATTTATAAAATAAAATTTATTATAAAATAAAATTTATAAATTTATAAATTTATATAATTTATTTATAAAATTTATATCTTGAAAGATCTCCTACAGAGACATGGTTTGCCCTTCAGAGCTGATTTATCAAGAAGCTGATTTATCTCATAGTTGATCATTTTGTGATCAAAGAGGCAGTTTTTAGCTACGTATTTCATTTGCTGAACATGTGGAAATCTGCTCTCAAAGTCCTGACAAGTGTTATGACTTACAAGCAGTGTAAGAAATATTAGTATTTTACTTTGAAAGCGTCATGGTTTGGAAAGACTTTGGACTGTTATGTGGCAATTTTGGAAGACTAGCATTTAGTGCAGGCTATGAGAGCAAACAGTTGTCGCTCTGGGACGTTTTAAAATGGCTAACACAAAGCAAGCATAAATACATATTAAATTTAAGAGTACTCAGAATTCATGTTTAACTAGAGCAAAAAGACTCCTTACAAGTTAATCTACATGACCAGCTTACAGGATTTTTCTGTGTAGTAAATGTTGTGCTCTAGAGTTACTAGACTGTAGGTAACTGTGTAAGTATACCGTTCTCACTTTATGGGACTTTAGCTCATTAATTTTAAAGCAAGAAGTTATTTTTATAAACTATCATTTTTAGGTTTGTAAGGGTTGTTACTAGCCTAGCACTGTTTTGTGAGATGAATGTTTTTATGATATTTGGAAAAAGGAAACAATTCCTGGTCAATAAAATCATGCACATTTTATGCGTTGTTTTGCATAGTTGCAATGTATGATTTAAATGCTTAGGGATGTCTGCTCATATTGCCAACTCAAACTATTAAAAAAGAATCAGAGAATTTGTCTGAACCCAAGATTTTTATAAAGTTTTTTTTAAATTTTGATTTCAGATGTTTTAAGAAGGATGGTAAAGTTTTCACCCAAGCGTAAGAAACAACTTTGTATTCTTAGCTGAAAACTATCTCCTAATCATATGAGTCGTAAGGCTGAAGTTTTGAATCATTTAGTTACAATAAAAAATTGCGGAGAAATTTCTTTCTTTTTCGTATTCAAAATATGATTAAAAATGACAGTTGGCAACAACAACTGTAGATGTTTTCTTTTGGCCTAATTATTAAGAACTGCAGCACCAGCAAATGAACTTCGTGTGTGCCTCAGTCTTCTAATTTAGAAGCTACAACCAATACTCTATTTAGTTTTATTTACACAGATTTACTAATGTGCTCCTTTTATCCTCAGCACTGTAGCAAACAGCTCCTTAAGGCTATGAACTAGCAAATGGGTAGCATTTATGCATCTGCGGGCTCTGCAGAGACTGGATGGTTTTGAAATGCTGCCAGTTGGTTTTACTGTGTATTACAGATCCTCCTTTTTCCTCTAGCTTGACCAATGAAACAAGAAAAACAAAAATAACCTATGAATTTTCCATGACACAAATGCTGGCTTGCTTGTAGTATAGTAGCTGATCAGTCTAATCTTCTAATAATCTTTTGAACCATGGGGAGTTGAATGAGGAATTAGCAGGTGACAGAAGGCCATACTGCCATCTGATAATTAATGAAAACGGAAAAATACTCTGGCAACACACATCTATCTACTTGGTACTATTTAGTAATTGCAATTAGCTAGAATACGAAGAGTATGTGGATGTAAATTGAATTGCCGAGGGCAGGAGAATGAATGTGCATTTCTGTTGTTACTCATAACGTTCTTCACATTATTAACTTCTGGGGTGACCTTAAAACTAAGTTCGTTAGTAAGAATTAACCTGTGACTCTCTGCTGGAGTTTTAGTATTTGTAGCAAGCTGAGGCTTCCTGCTGCAGACTACCAGAGGCAGGTTTGTTTGGGTTTTTTTGAGTGTTGCAGTTGTGCTGGTTTTAGATCTCCCTCTCCTTCTGCCTCTTAGGCTGTTTGTTCACGGATAGCTGTGTTCGTATTCTTACTTTTTAGTTATGTGCTAACTAGATGTTGTTTTCACTCTTGGAGAAGAGAAAAAAACAGTTCATAATGTTCCAGTTGGCTTAAGAAAAAGATACTTTTCTGAAGCTATCTGTGCCATAGAAGGATAAATTCCTTGGCAAAGGACATGGAGTGCAGTAATGTGCTACCTCTCAGGCAGCACTGAGCGTGGAAGAAATAGAGGCTTGGGGCAAAAAGTGACAGCCTTGCAAAACATATTGTAAAAGTATCAGTGATACTGTAGCAGATGAAAAAAATCCAGCAAACTGGAAACCTGTGAAGCTCCTAAGGTGAAATTGTGATTTGCTAATAGCAGCAGCAGAACTTTGGCTCTGAAATTGGTAGTAACAATTGCTGTGCTAGAAGCTGGCAGATAGTGAAAAGCTGTGCTATTTGTTGTATTTTAATGTTTCTGATTACTTTTGGTTCCTTACTATAAATACTGAGATGGAGATAACATTGCAACTACTTGACTTTAATAGCACTATCACTTTTAGAATCATGCTATTGAAATTGTAATTTAGAGGGAGACCAGAAGATGGTGAGTCGGCAACTTCCACAATATCATCAGTTCTCATAGCTTGACTGGTCTTTCTGTGAAAATTGAAGATCCTCTCAAAAGTCACAGTTAATAGAGTTGAGAAATTACCTGAGGATCTGTTTAATTTTAAAACAAATTTCTAGTCCTTCCAGTTTAGAGAAAAGCTTGAAAAGTTAATCTGAGAATATTGTGAAGTATTTGAAAAGAAATATCATTCCATATGAGTAATTTTAAAACCCTGTGATATTTCTTTTTTTTTTTAGTTGATTAGTGTCTGACTGGTGATTGTTTTTGAAAAGTTGGAGTTCAGACTGTTGCTTCTCGTTAGCTTTTCTGTTTACTAATTAACTAGCAGTACTATAGTTTAATGAAGGAATACAAGAATAATTAAAGCATAACCCCAAAGTTGTGAATCTTATGTGTAGAGTACTGGGACACCCAGAAAGCTCCTCTGTCAAATGAGGGTCCTGTCAATACATCGTGAGCTGTGAGCGTGAGTTTTACTGTGTGCACAGACAAAATTCTTATTGATGCAGATAAGAATGTCAGGATTTGTTTCCTAATTAAAATATATATCAAAGAACATTTACATGGGAATTTCCTATTAAAAATGCAATTTTTATTTGTCGTTGTAGCTGCATGCTAACAAAAGCTCTGTGTGCGTAAACCTAGACAGAGAAAGAAAGAGATTAGGTATTGTTTGCTGCTATGTCTTTTAACTCACTCCCTTTTGCTGTTGTAAACTTGATATGTAATGTCAGCCTAGGCACAGAAGAATGACTTGAGGATGGAGTACCTGAATGAACTTGCTTTTGTTAGTGTGGCATTTCCATTTATATTTTAGTGTGATTTGCTTCAATGAAATGTCACAGAGAAACCAAGACTGGACTTTAAAAAAAAAAAAAACTCTGTTCTTCAGAGCAGTGACTGGTAATCAAATGGCTTTTATGACAAACTGTTTCCTAGTTTGTCATCGAATTTTCCGTGTGTTAGATGGACTCTTTCCATCTAACGTGCCTTTGTATGGTAAAACTGCTACAATGCTTTGACCTTAGTAGGAATTCATCTTGCCACGATTTCTGGGTTTGGCACCCTGTGCTATGGTGGCTGTGGTGTTGGTTCGGCCCCTACTTTTTTCTTGCTTTTGGTGGCAGCATCTGACGCGCCAGCTTCCAGTGCTAATTGGAAAGCGTGATCCTTGCCAACTCTGGCCTTCCAGAGAAGGTGTGTTTTGACTGGTCACTGGGTGGATGCATTCAGAAGTGATACGCAAGCAAAGGCATTCATGTGGTTAAAGATGGTGGATATGGGGACAGGTCAGTGAGGCAAAAGGTAGCTGTGTGGAATAGGAAGAGCAGAACAGGTGCTTGTTGAGGACTTGCAGAAGTTCTTCAGGAAGGAAGGTCTTGCACATCTGTGTGCAGGGAAGCCAAATGGCTAGTCAGCATGGGACATCGGTTTCAGTATAATAAACTGAGTTTTGGAGAGTACCAAATGATCCATCCAGAGGGCAAATGATATTGCTGGTTAGAGGAGATAAGAAAAGGTCATATAGAATGAAACGGTATATTAAGTTGATTGAACTTGTTAAAAGGAAGAGAAATCTGGTTTCTGTTCAAGGCACAGTCAAAGGCTTCCTGAACTGGTGTAAACATTACAGTGTTTACACTTGCGAAGAAATTTCTTTCACCAGGTCACCTTAATCTGTCCTGAGCCCCATTCTAACTATTAATACCTTGCTAATTAATTTGAATGTAGCTCTACAATCGTGGATTACTTGAATATAGACATTGCCATGTGTAAAATGGAAAAGGAAGATTTTTGCTTTCATAACAGCGCCTTTAAATGTTTCATTTATATTCAAACTCCCGACTTCAGATTCTTGGATAGAAAGATGAGACGATGGGGTTGCTTCACTTCTGTTACCATTATTGTTTTGAGTTATAGTGGGCAGGCTTGGTAGTTTTCTTGAGCTGTCTAAGGAGAACATGTTAATGCTTAATGTGAATAAAATTTTTCATTGCAAATACAGGAGTTTTTGAATAGAAGCGGCTTGATCGTAACTGTTACCTATCTGAAGCACAGACAAATGGGTCTCTGAAGTGTAAGCGACACAGCTCTCAGAAATTAGCTGCAGATTTCTTGAGTTTTATGCAGGACTTGTGAATTTCCTTTGTGAGCACTACTTTTAACTGTATCAGTAAAAGGTAAAAATTATTCTAGACTCTGGAGGGTATGGGGAAAGCTAAAGCAACACTAAAACGATTTACATTGGGAATGTTAATACCACACCCACAAAGATCACATGTATTACAATCCTAGTGGTTTCTACAAATGTACGTTTTCTAATACGCTAGAGGAGACACTTGTTCTAGAGTTTGATCAACAAAGGGAAGGTCTTCTGCATGATCTTGTGTCTTTCAAGGGAATTCGCTAGTCCCACTTCTCCTGCCACTGTTTTTGTCTATTCTTTCCTATCCTTGTATGCCATTTACAGCATGCAGGTTTTACTGCTGGATGCAAGAGTTTCTTATTGTAAAATCAAAATGTTAACAAGTATGTCTATGACTTTGTGTGTAATGAACTATGGAACGGAGACCTTGAAGAATCTTTCTGTTTACACTAACACTTGCATTTCTATAGCAGCACTAAACACAAGCAGTTTCTGTGTCTTGGAAGCAGCATCATTGCAGTGGGCATGCACTTGAGTTATTTGTTTCTAAAGTTTTTCACTAGTTTTATTTATGTTAGAGATGCTGAAAATCCACAAATTCGGCTGACTCCAGTTGAAGTTGCTGGAATACAACCGAAAGACTTGTTCTTAATAACTCTGGTACCTTTGCTGTGTTAATATCTGATAAGGTGCATTGTGAGCCTCTGGAAGATGTTCTGTACTTGAATGCAAAAGTAACTAATAATATCCTTTAGACCAACTGCAGGGCTTGATTAGGGTGTTTCAGAGCTGAATTGCTATAGGTTGGTGGCGCATCTTCCCTGCATCTGAAGTCATCCAGGCATTTGAAGTTGGGTACCTTTAGCTCTGTCTCCAAGCTGTTTGCCTGCGAGTAGTAGGCTCAAAGTTCTTTAAAGGACTTAATGGGACCATCCTTTTCTACTGTAGATTGTAGCAACATTATTCTTATTTATTCTGCTTCATTTTGCTGAGAACATAAGCTTTTTTTATTTGCAAGGAGTTCTGAACACACTTTTTAGTGGAAACAGGCTCTTTTTAGTGGATAGTTAGTATGTTTATGTTAAACATTAAGTCCTCATGCCTTTTATGTCTATTTCCTGATTAAATATGTTGTTGAGGGATGAAACAAATATTTAAAGTACTTGAAGATGATCAGGAAGGATAAAAGATAATTAAGACTTGTGGCTTGAGTGTATTCGGATTCCTACTGTGCTTTCAGTTTCCTTATGTGTCTGCAGGTCTCTTGACAGAGCTTGGATTCCATGTGCGTGCTGTTGAACTTTCACCAAGGCAAAGGTTGTGCATAATAAAAGCGAGAGCAAGTGCCACTTTAGCAGATTCACTGTATCCAACCTTTACCTTGAATGAGAGTTCTTTGAATTTAACCATGTTAAAGATTCTGTAGGGAAACTTTATTGTTGTGTCCCTTACTTTGTTGCTTATTATGGTACAACTATTTAATATTTTAAATTGTATACTTTGATTATGTACTTCCTAGTTCATTGGAAAGCTAATATGTTATATTTAAGTTACGGAATATATGCAGATAGTTCAGAATACTTAATCTTGAAGTTTTCGTCAAGTAAAATGTAAACCCCATCTCAAAACCAGGATGATCTTGCTTCAGGGGTATATTGGTTTTGGAGACAATCAGATTTTTGTATTCCGAAAAACAGAAGTGTTGTCTCTTACCAAGAGATATAGGAGAAAAATCTTGTTTCTGTATTTCAAATACTAATTTGCTTGGTATTCTCAAGTCCTAAAGAAAAACTTCTTGTCGTATGGAAGCAGCTTTGTGCATATATTTTTCGTCTGGAAATGGTTTGCTAACACGTGGGGAGCCCAGAGTGCACCGTATTGCAGAAATACAGAAATTTAACTTCCTTGCTCTTTTGTGTTACTTGCAAAAGTGATCTAACCACAACTACCATGTTATAAATGGCTGTATTTATAAACATCAGAAAATACAGTTAGAAAGCAGTAACTCGTCCACACAGCTCTGCAGGGCTAGTGGTATTGACTTGTATCACCTCAGCATCCTCTCTGTTTCACAGAGAATGTCGCTATTTCAGATTTGCTCTTTATGACATGCTCATTAATATCACAGCTGCTTGTATTAAAGCAAATGAGACAAGAAGTGGAGCAGTTACCTGTAACCTGTTGTGGGACTTGAAAGACTCAAGTTCACTTCCCTACTTTCCCCTTGGTCTTTGGAACTGCAGGGGAAGTTGCTGTGCCTTCTCTTGACACCTGCAAGCAGGAACTGCAGAGGCAAATTCTTGCATGTCAGTTGCTATTCTAGACTACAGCATGCTTAGTGCACTTAGAGTACAGCCTCAAAGAACCCTTGATGCAATAGATTCAAGGTAAACTGTAACCAAGTTAGGTTTGTAGAATGTTTCAGGAAAGGTACTTTTATGAACTCTGCATGCAATTGCATTTTTTTAAAAATTGCTTTGCTAGAAGACGTCCTTCTGGCATAGGTAAGGTTTCCATTGATGTTTTTTATTCGGAGTGCTGAATGCAACAACACAAAGCATAGGCAGTCTGAGATCCTCTTGAATGATGCATGTGAAGGAAACTACGTGAAACTGATACTGTTGATGAATTTGCATGGCTATTCTGTGTACTCAGTAGCCAAAGGAAGCTGGAAGCATTTTGTTCGGATGAAAAGGTATCTTTCTACAGTAAACATGTACCTGCTTTATAATAGAATTGCTCTTCATCTTGACTTAAACCTCATGAAATTATTTTGTACTTACACCATAGTAAGTGAACTCAGATCAGGGCCATGGTCAGTCTAACATATCTCAGCTTATTGTTTTACTTCTTATTCTTGAGTCACTCATGTTGATCTTAAAGGCATAGTAGAAAATGTTGATATTATTATTCACCAGAGTTACCGTACTATGTTGAATAAATTCCTGTCGAGTGAATAATTAACTTAAATGTAAATCTTTTAGTCCAAATTACATAAGATACGTATTTCATGGGCACAAAATTTATCACTCTGGCTGGCCTGATGGTCTTCCTCTAGCAAATATCAGTGCATATAGTTTTGGAAGAAGTTAAAAAACAAAACAGCTTTTTCCTCTTAAGTTGCATCTTGTTCACTGTGTAATGCTGTACATAGAAGACTGAGGAAAATTTCAGGGACTATCAGTTTATATGTTGAAGTATAACATTTCTTCATTGTTGTCCTGTAACTTCTAGTAATTAAATACTTCTGATGGTCATAAATTTATCCAGCCATGTTTATAAGCCCAGGCAGAGAAACATACCCTCTGGCTCTTTCAGGCAGTGAAGCTTCACACTGACTGCATGATATTTAAAGACATTTCCACTTCATACTACTCTGTTAATAAATGTATGTGATACCATAATTATACCTTACATCTTCTTTCAAAAATTAGCGATGTACTTCAGCAGTTGCAATATCTTTTAATTTTTTTTATATGTACAGGTATATGTATTTATATACTTAATTACTTTGACCTTTTGGTCCTTTCCTGTTTTAAAGATTTACAAGCATCCTCTTTGCTGCATTAGGAGTGGATCTATTTTTGTATCGTCTTTCTTTGTAAGATCCAGTGCTTATCACTCTACAGGTGTATTAGATTCTTTCTTTCTACACTGAGAGGACTGTATTCCACAATCAAGACTTCTTTCCCTTTGGATAACAGGAAATGTGATTCTCTCCTATTTATGTCTCCTACAGCTTTTTTACTGATATGGGAAGGATAAGCTATCTTTCCATATCCTACACCAGTGTAAACTATAATAATAAAAAAATCATAAAGTCACTGAACCCTATTGATTAATCATTTTGTCATAAAGATTAAAAGACTTATCACAGTAAATTAAAAAGTTCATCTCCAGTAAGTTTTTTAAAAAATATGTTAATCTCCACTGCTGGTTTATTACAAACCACCAGTGAAACACCTAAAATAATTTGTCCTTTCACACTGCTAAAGGACTGATTTAGTTGGCCCCTAATCATCTTCATATTTGGGGATCAAAAATAATCTTGGCATAAGTAAAAAGATCTTCCTGTGTAAGCTGGGGGGAAAAAAAAACCCAAAAAAACTAACAGAGCAAGTAAAAACTTGGGAAGTTTTATCTTATTGAAAAGACAACAGAAATCTGTGTGTATTCATAGAAAGCTAATGTTCTGTATATCCATAGCAGTTAGTTCTATTGCTCAAATTCTTATAATATGCAAGTATTATTACTAATGTTTGATTAGCATTTCCTCGGTTAAAACGCATCAACATTTTCTCTTCAGCCTTTACTGATTAAAGGGAACATCTGATGCGTATATTTGATTTAAAGTTCATTTTATATATCTTAAACCTTATAGGCCATTCTTTTCTCTCACCTGATTAAACTAGTTCTATCCTGTCTCAGAGAGAAAAGAGATTAATGGTGTGTGAAAGCTAACCTGTTCCCACCACACTGGCCTAAAGAATGGCAGAGAAACTTACACAGAAATGCTACAGGTTAAACTATGGGTTTTGCGGTTGGTTTGGGTTTTTTTTGCATTAAAATCTATGGCAGTTTGATTCAAAGCCCAAGAAAAGAAGCAGAATTTTAATGTTTTGTAGCTGTACATAGTCTATACTATAACCAGCTGATTATTGACAATAAAGCAGTAATTCTTCTGCACAACCCATATTTGCAAATTATGCTAGCTTGGCTGTCGTTAGAAACAACAGATTTAAGGATGATGCAGCAATAGAGTGGGATTTGCACCAGGGACAGAGGAGGTGTGTCCCTGATGCCAGACAAAAAGAAAAGCAACAAAAGAAAATAAGCTCTTGAGTCAGCATTGGTAATGTCCATTGTCATTGTGGAAGCAGCTGCGCATGGAAACAAGGGAAATAGAATGTGAAATGAAGAGCTAGAAAAGAAATTGCCACGTGCCTGCAGGGATGGAGAGAACTATTGGGCCTGATTGCCAATTAACTGCTCTGTTTTTTTTCTGACAGCTTTGGTAATGGTTCAAAGAAGCAGCAGGAACTGCTGTTTGGCCTACTCGCTTTATCCTTCCTGGTTGCTCAGCCACACGTACTCCTCTGCACACAAAGAAATACCGTGATGGTATCACCAGTAGTTTGTATCTGTATTAATGTTGGATATAGAATGTTTCCAGGAGACTCCAATGAATTGTCTTTAGGTGCAAAAGCTGTTCCAGGCGTAGAAGGCAGGGTAGGGATAGATGAACATTGTCAGTTCACGTTAGGCATATTGGCAAGGACTTAAAAGAGAATGAAGGGCACTTTCTCAGTATTAAAGCAGTGTTTGTACCTACCCTGTCCTGGGGCAGCAGGAGATGGTTTAATGTAAGCATAGGCTACAAAAAATCTAAGTGTGATATGGACACTACTAGAGTACAGAGAAATGTGTTATCTGTAAACAAATAAATCTTTCAGCACATAGTCATAGTTCCGATAGACATGTACCTTTGGAGGCTTAATGTTCAATCTTGTCAGAATTGCCTGTGGACTGAGTCATGGGGTGGTGATAAACCTGCGTGTGCAAGGTATTATTAGCTTAGATAGAATGTCCCCGTTTCTGTATGGAAATTTTCTGAAATGTCTGATTAGTTTAGGTGTTGTCCCTGATTGCTCAGACTAGATCTCTCCTGAATGCCAGAACGATGATTGCAGCACTTCTGCCATTTAATTGACCAGCTACTTTACCCTGTAATTATATAATAGGGTATTTAAGACTGTCTCTTTAGAGCAGAGGTATTAGCTTTATTTATCTGCTTCATTCAAGAGCAGATGTTTCTACTGTGTTACTGAAATAATCAACGTCTTTGGAAATCAAAGATTGCTATTTTCTGAAATAGAATATGATGGAAAATCTAAATTATGAATCATAAAAGGGGAGGAGTGAAACTAATTGCATTGCAAATTTGCAGAAATTGTTTTTGATAAAATCTGACTCATGGCAATGGTAAATAGTTAAAAACATTAACAGTATGACAGAAGTGATGTTGTCATTTGCACCTGCGTGGCTAAATATTTCAGTTATGCTTTGACATGCTGTTTCTGTATTTCAGAGGACTGTCTTCTGTCTTTTTGCAGCTTCAGAGTCCTTTAAATTTCTTTAGTAATTTGGTAATTTTTTCCCCCAATTCTTCCACAGTTCGTTATTTCTTTAATTGGTGCATCAGGTTTCCACTTAAAGTACTTGCACTTCCAGAAACATCTGTGTGTAAGGTCATTTTTTCCTGAATATATATTTTTAACTGTTTTTATTTTCTTTGGGGTGTGAAGACTGGTTTGGTACATGCGACTAGTAAGCTTGGCAAAATGGCTTGAGTAGGACTTTAAATCTAGTACTTAAATAAGATTGAGTGACATGAAGGGAAAATACTTAACTCGATACCCACATTCAAGGCCATATCCTGTATGACCCACAGGAACAGTCCCAGTGAAGACAAAGAAAATACTAACCCAAGTAAAGTAGACAGGATCTCATTAAAATAACAATGTTTTTTAAGAACTCTTTTCATATAGCATCATGGCAGAAAACTAAATTACTATGGAAACTTTATATAGCATCATGGAGGAAAAGTAAACTACTGCCTTAAAAGAAGCACAAACATTTGCTGAGATAAGAATTAGTTACATGGTGCACATAGCTTGCTTTTTCTCTTTCTTACACAGCAGTGTAAGTGTAGGTAAATAAATGCTTATGCTGCAGATAGGGCCTATTAAAAATTGCTACTTTTGTACTTTAGACAGCAGCCGATACTGTTGTGACAAAATTTTTCTTGTGTCATTTTTTTTAATGGTCTGGCAATACAGTTGCTGTCTTAGAAGGTTTCACCATATCTCATGATATTTGTTTTCCTTAAAACCCTGACCCCCAGTTGAAGTTTGTTACATGAAAATCTTAACTTCCAAGTAATTTTCTCTTTGAAGGAATTGTCTTACTGTTGGTTTCAGATAAGCACAAACTTCAAAATACAAACCTCATTTTAAAAACTTTTTTTCATGTCTTATTTTTTTTTAAAGTCACAGTATTTTATAGTATTTTGAACACATGGTTGCTTTGTTTATTTAAAAACAGGACATCAGAATATTGACAGCCTCAGGTACTGGGTGCTGTGGGAATCCCCACTTTCTATGTAACTGGAGGCAGCTACACGTGAAAGGAATGCTAGCCCTGTGCTCTTGTCTCTGTGAGCAAGGGGGACAACCTGTGAACACCATGCAAACCACAGATTGTGCAGTACTTCTTGTTTGGTCTTGTTTCATAGGTAGGCAGGGAGGGCCAGTTTGTAATAAATGTTCTACCCAGCTGCAGAGTGTGTTGGGCTTTGTCATCACTAATACAGAAGTGTGATACCTTTCTCAGTTTAATCTGCAGCAGTCATGTCACCACTTACAATTCTGAAATCAAGAAACACTTCAATGGTTAATGTAGTGAGGCAATGTTACGCCTGTTTGTAGCTGACCATAGCTAATTTATCTTGTATTAAAACTGTTTTCACAGTAGAGTAGGTGTATTCCATATCACCAGTGCTATATGCATTTCTTGGGCACTCCTTAGTAACCCTCCAGGAAATCTGTCTGGCTCCTTGGCACAATCCCCCAGCAAACCGCAGCTGATGTAGTGCCCTGCTGCCTCTCCTCTCATGTGCTGGTGACCTGTGCAATTGCTTTGTTTGTATTTTTTCTTGTCAGATTGTGAAGGATTGAAAGAAAACTGACACAGCCAGAATGGGGAAGAAATTATTTTCTAACAGAAATTCAGATTGATAATGTTTAATCTCCTTCATTCTGAACCAAATTCTGATTCCGTTGTTACAGTCTTACAGCAGACTTTGGAGGGATCCTGTCACCACAGGCATTGTACGAACACCTAGTGATGGGGCAGTCCCTGCCCTGGGAGTTTGTAACCTAATTAGTCAGGACATACAAAGGTACAGTCCTGCCCAAGAGCATCCTGCAGATGCATGGTAAAACAAGTCTCTGAATGCAGGAGTCCAGTTTCGCCTTCCAGTGCCTTGTCCAGTGGGTAACAGAACAGTTCTGTTGATATGCACAGTTTTGGGGGGAGAAGCAGCTGCGCATAGCGGAACTGAATATAATTATTATAAGCAAATAATAACCTGGCCATTACAGGAATAGTTTTCTTGCTCTAACAGGAATAGTTTTCTTGCTCTAAAGCAAAAACACTAAACCAGAACGGAAAACATACAGAAAATATGGGACAACTTCGATGAGAATACTAACGTAAGGTCACTTTTGGCTAATGAAGTAAAAGCAAAGACAAAACTTCTACTTAATGGTAGGCACAGCACCACCTGGAGCACACTGTGCTCCCTACAGCTAAGTGCTGCTCAGAGCTTCATGCACACACATCAGTGCTGCTGTAGGCTTACTTTCTGTGGGCCAGTGGCACTGTGCATGGTGGAAAACGGCAAATGCAAATACAAGCTTGTATATTGAGACAATTGTGTGTGACTTCTTTACAAACTCGCTTTTACTAACAAGGGTCTGAATCATCCTGTTGTTGTAAATCTTCAATAAGAGGAAATAGGTGAGGATCTGACATGGGAGTTTATCAGCCCTTGCAATGGTGCCTTCTGTTTTGTGTTGCTTTTTTATGGAGTTGGGTAGGGAAAGTAGATTCACATTGAAACTCCAGTCTTTGTGCTCAGTAAAAGCCTTTATTTGGCTCTTTGACAGTGTTGTGAGACAACAGGCTGGTTGGAAGGGTGGAGTAAAGGTCAGGAGGTGCTAACTTCTGCAGCAGCTGTGGACAGGCTCCTCAGCATTCACCTGCCGATTGTAAGTAGGTACTTGAAAGTGTCCCACTGAGGTTTACTACTGTGCAAATGTTGGGGTGCTTAGCGCTTTGCAGGACTAGATCCCACCACTAAACACTAATTGGCAATGATACCGCATTGCACTTAGAAATTAATTTTTGTAAAATTGTTTGAAATCAAAGGTAATGGTTTTAATGTTGGGATACCACTCACACAGTGGAGGTGGATTGTTGGTCAGTGTTTATTCTATGCAAATGAAAACATCAGGTGTACGAAAACAGGTGCTGCTATTCTGAATTGTCAGTCACTATTACAGTGAAAAGAATTGCTAGGTATTTGATGTACTTAATGAAAAGGTTACAAAGAACACTTTTGTGTCAGGCCTGGAAATGTCATTCAGGTTTGGTACCTTGTATTGAAAAGATCAGTAACTTGTATTAGTATGTGCTTGGAATTAAAGCTTTATATGTTTCCTGTTTATTATTATTAGGTATAAGCAATTGAGGACAACACAACTTGTTGTCCAAAGATGGAAAACAACATAACTACTATCTCTCGTGAAGAGCTTGAAGAGCTAAGAGAAGCATTCAGTAAAATAGGTATGTTTTAGATAAGAAAATAATGGCTATGCCATTAACATTGGAGGATTTGTGGAAGAAATCTTTATGGATCACTCTGTTTTGATAGGGACAAGTTTTCCTCTGCTGTTGTCAATAATACCTAAGAAGAGAAGAATGTTTACATAAACCGCCTTATTTTCACTGAAACTATATGTGTTTATTCACTTCTTTAAACTTCTACTATGAAAACATACATTTTCTCGATAAGCATTTGCATTATTAGTGGCATTGTATACGCAGCATGATACATCTCAAAATTCAGTTGTTTGAACCCCTTAAATCTGGGGGGAAAAATGTTTGATTAAACTTCAATTATTAAATACTTTTTCATGTTAGATTTCTGGCACTTTGTTTTTGCTTCACTTACCTGCTTCGGTGAACTAGTAATTTCTCTTTTTGTTTATTGGATTGGATTTTACATTTTAAATAAGCTAAACTTGCAGATTTTTTGATCTTGCTTTTGTAGCTAGCAAATGTTAATAAATAACTGCACAATTTTGTATGCTTGACAGGAAGTTTGCAGATTAATCAGAGAGTAAACAGAGTGAGAAATTATATAAGCAACTAATCCTTATTTTCAGATCGGAATACCATCATGAATGTTAAAGCTCACGTCTACTTTATTTCTTGCTTGCTGCAGTTCTGAGGGGGTGATGTGTAAGTGTGCAGCTCAGCAAATCAAACAAACGTATTTGTAATCATTCGTAATGGGGGAAGAGGGTCACTTCAGACAAGAAGCCTGAAATATTAGGAGTCTCCAGCTTGGGAAGGAGACTATTTAGGAAGCTGTATGTTAGAGAATGGTAAGACTAAGGGTAGTACGGGGAAGGTGAAGAGGGAATTACTCAGTTACTGTCAATGTCATGTGATGCCCAGTAGAAAGTCATAAAGCTTAAAATAGAAAGAAGTAACTTTTCTTCATGACAAATAATAAAACCGTGAACCTGTTGGCTCAGGATGTTGTTGAGACCAAAAAAGAGTAGAAATGCTGAAAGGAGTAAGATACATCCATGGAAGGTAATTCATGAGTTACTATCAAACAATCATCTTGACGTAGTCTGTAGCACGATAGGTCTACAGCCTGCAGGAGCTGGAAAGACAGACCAAAGGAAAGAGCACTGTATACATCTACCAGTCTACTGGGAGATGTTAGGATAGGTAGATACTCACTGGTGTTGTCTGACAGTTTTTCTATTTGTTTGGTTTTCACCATCTGCATTCCTTTTTCTGCATTTCCTTCCTGCATGTTTTCATGTTTCTGCTCTAAGAATTGTCTGTACTGGTCCTACTCGCTGAAAGCATTTTCCTCCTTACTGTATTATGCTTTCTGTAAAATACAAAAATTAAGCATCATTTAGCTTTTTTATTTTTTCATTTTTCCATTTCCAATGCCTTTACGGATAAATTGCTTGCAGACATATTGGTAAACTGAAAGAAAAGGCATGTTTTTAACTCTCTGCTTGTCATCATGGAAACTTACCCTCAGTGAAACATGAACCTAGAGAAATAAAATAGCTGGTAATCCGAGTGAGCTCATGGGCATGCCCTCTGAATTTTTAGACCATCCCGGTTATTAAGTGCATTGTTACATGTCTGCAAGCCAGACAGTGGATGGATCAATACATATGCAGACATAAAATTTGTCTGTGTAGTGATTTGTGAATTGTTGGTAGTATCAAAAAAGCAAAAAGATACTTTTTAAACAGGCGTTTTTAGCCTTTCATCAGCAGTGAAATGTGGCCTTCCTATGAAGCTGTATAGAAGTTACGTAGTGTGGTATGGATTACAGGGAAGTTACTGTATAGCAAAAAATTATGGCTGGAGATGAAAGCATGTTTCTCTGCCTGCTCTTCTGTAATGTGATGTGTATTCATCCACTCTGGTATTATTGGCTGAGTTCTGATAATAAAGACAATACGAAAAGAGGTCTTCCAACTAGTAAATGACAAAAAAAAAAGTGGGAGCACCCTGACAATCAGAGAAGTGGCCACATCGTGCTTGTGTTTCTGACTCATTGTGTTCCTTGTGACGTTCTCTTAAATGACTTAAATGCATCATTTGTAGAACTGGGACAATACTATTAATTAATATTTTTCAAGAGCTTTGCTGTGATCATGAAGGAGAATGAAAATTGTTGTCAAACATGAAAATATTAGTGTTAAATATATAAAATAATGGACGTTATATCCAGCACTAGTTATGCTGGGTATGATTTCTTGTATTTGATTGAGCTTAATCTGTGCTGTGTATGGACTATAGCTTTCCTGCTTTTGAAAGTACCACTCTCCATTGCATAGACAGCGCACTACAGGTGCAGGTAAGGCTATTTTAATGGGTGTTCTCAAATTCTGCTTGTATAGATACGTGTATACATATATATGGAAATACGCGTAGATACAAAAAAATTAGGAACAGTTAATGTGTTTGATTCATTTGTGCATTACGTTAGATAAAAACATAAGTTTGTAAAATGGTGCTTTATTATACTAAGACAAGAATTCACAACAGCTTACTGCACACAGATTGGCCTCAGGTGGAAGTACAAAGGGTATTTTTATGATTTCTTCTGT
The DNA here is from genome assembly GCA_013398225.1 of Steatornis caripensis. NCBI lineage: Eukaryota > Metazoa > Chordata > Aves > Caprimulgiformes > Steatornithidae > Steatornis > Steatornis caripensis. The sequence continues at coordinate 24,323 of VZSC01010783.1, forward strand.
GCTGCCATGTTATTCATCATGAGTAACACAAATTATACTGAATTTTTCTTCATTTATTTTTATGTGATACAGCCATTCATTTCTTTCCACAACTGTGGATCTATGCAATACCTCTTGTTGAAAAAAATGATTCTGCTACTTTGCTGTACATGGGCATTCCTGACATGTGGTCTTGGGACCCAAGTATAAGTGAAGGTGGCAGTATGAATTGCTCCCAACAGAGCTATTTAATAGATTAAGGAAGGTCACCTTTAATAAACAGATACAGATCATCCCGGATTTATTCTTCACAGGTAAGCCTAACCACATCAAAAGTTTTTAAGAACAGAAAATGTCTATCATATTCTAGGATAAGAAACAAAATGCAGAGTCAGGTAGAGTTCTTGTGTAAGTAGTTTTTCGTGTGTAAGCGTGCTCTTCTAATAACTTGCATCAGATTTGAGTTTACTAATTGCAAATGGAATAATATCGGTAGTAGGAATATAATAATTGATCTCCCTTTCACTTGGAGGGGAGTCTGTATTATTTTGTTCGGAGTCTTAAAGCTTAAACTTCGCTATTTACAAATTTCCCCTCTTGTTGTAGCTGTACTTTGGGATTATAAAACAGTCCCTGAGAAAATACATAACAAGTTGGCATGACTCCTAGCCAGTTGTGTCTCTAATCCACAAGTATTTCCTCATGCCTACTTATCTGTGTCAGAAGAAATACTCATCTCCTAGAACTGTGTTTCTCACACTTTATTTATTCTCAACAGTTACTATACTTGGTTCTTTACATAAGTATGAAAAACAACTTGTGCTTTCATTTTACAGATATTGACAACAGCGGCTACGTCAGTGATTACGAGCTTCAAGACCTGTTTAAAGAAGCAAGTTTGCCCTTGCCTGGTTACAAAGTCCGGGAGATTGTAGAAAAAATCATTGCAGTGACGGATAGCAACAAGGATGGGAGAATCAACTTTGAAGAATTTGTGTCTGTAAGACGTTCCCTTTTGGATGTTTCTCTACTGTCTGATACCTGTTGAGAACTAGGATAAAAAACTGAATTAATTGGTACAACTAAGTACCATTTTGATGAAAAACCCTAATACTTTGAGAATGGGAAATTTTTCTGTGACAATTTACAGTATCCTGTGTCCTACTTACAATAATTTACAGTATCCTATGTAATTATTTTCCAGTCTTTATATTTCACTCTCCCATTTAATTTAGGGGCTCTCATTTGGGCAGCATGTGAGAGCACAGTAGTATCAATCAGTCCTATCTATTTCCTGAAAGATGAAGGGATGGATTACATATTTTAGGAACTGTTGGGTCAGCCCTTGCTCTGTCAAAAGAGTAGATAATTAGATACCAGCCTCTGAATTCTCTTAGTGATAAACTAATGCTTGCACTACTGTGCTTAATCTCTATACTAAAGGCTGTTTTTTACTGGGAGTGAGGTACAGTTTTCACTTTTAGTGAACAAATTTGAAAGGTTTAGGTTTTTTTAATGTGAATCACTGGCTAGTGTCCTTTATTCAAGAGAAACAAAAACTTTTCAGGCTGTTGGTTTGTCTGTATATTTGGAGATGATTAGTTTTTGCTTTGAATTTACAGTAGTACTGCTAATTGCAACAGGTTGCTTTTTGAACTAGTTACGGATCTTTCCAAGATTCTAATTTGCAGCGATTCCTAGATGGGATGCAAATATTTGCATCCAGGTATTGAACTATATTTGTTACTTCATTGTCAGTTTTGAGATCTTTACAGTATTTAGGCAAATTTAGGACATATTAGTGTATCCAATGTGGTTTACATTGCAGGCAGGTAGAAAATGGTGTCAGCTTGCTTAAATGGCATGTGTAACTGTCGCGTAGTAACCTTTTACTGTAAAGCATATGATGAAGTAAGTAGAAGAAATATGCTATAGTATGCTATAGTAAATGAAAATGTGTATATCTTTAGTTGTTTTCTTCAGTTTACCAAAATAACTACAAAATATTATGTAGGTTGTTGCATATCTACTTTTTAAGGTAGCACTTGAGGTACTCACTGAGAAATAGTATATTAGATATCATAGAATCATAGAATGGTAGGGGTTGGAAGGGACCTCTAGAGATCATCTAGTCCAACCCCCCTGCTAAAGCAGGTTAGTCTAGAGCAGGTTGCACAGGAATGCATCCAGGCGGGTTTTGAATA
>VZSC01010783.1:35573-53860 GCA_013398225.1 Steatornis caripensis
GCCTGTATGATCTCATCCATATTCACTGAGATTAGTGACATAATTTTTACTTCTATGGCTTTTGACTTGGACTGTAAGAACAGTAAATAGCTATGAAATCCTACATACTTGCTCTTTTTTTTTTTTTAATATTACACTGCTTGTTTTAGGATTCGAGAGCATACTACCATCTGTTAAATCAGGTTGCACCCAAAGGAGATGACCTTGATGAATTGCCCATTAAAATTGACTTTTCGGGATTTCATGTAAGTATTTAGAAACATAAAAATAGACTGGAATTACCTGAGACCTCTTTGTATGTTTCCAACATCCTGGTTACAGGGCTGTCCTTAGAATCCTCTTTTGTTTCATAATGCATACACGACGAGCTCAGCTGGATTCCTCAATATCACAAAAGCTTAAATGGGTAAAAACTTGAATAAAGTTCCAGGGTGCTGCTGAAATTTGGAGCTATGTTTTACTTGGAATAGTGTCTAACTGTTCTAATTTTCACATGGGTCCTCCAACACAAGTATTACAACATTCTTCAATTCTGCTCTTCTGGAATTCAAACAAGGAGAAAGAGTAGACTTCACCAACCTTGTGATCATTCCTCAAACCAAATAGCATTTGGAAATAACATGTGAGCCCTTCCAATAACCAGCATGAAAGTGTGGCAACCATCTAGCTTTAAGTGGTAAAAGGATGGAGGGTCTAAAACCAGCCAGGGTGGATGTGAAAACACTCTTCTCTGAGCTGCTACGTAATGCTCATTGGAAGGATTATTCTGAGAATGCATTTGATACAAAATTGAACTTCATGCCTGAGATATAGATATCTATATATCAACCAGAATATTAAGTAGAATCTTGTTATTCATTATAATAATGAAAACCCACGTGCAAAATTGTGTTTGCATGCAAGCTTTAGTCCTCTTTGACTTCTTCATGAGAGCAGCTCTGTTTTGTTTGTTTGCTTTTGTTTTGGGGTTTTTTTGAGGAGTGAGAAAGGTTAGTAGTTAACTTTTCCCTGTAATTTCCTACGGTTCATATGATCATGTTTTGTAATGGCTTATAAACCAGTATCAATAACACATAACAACTTGTTCTAGAGCAAGTTTCTGCTTAATTGTGCCAATGCTGAATTACTGACTGTTCCTTAATTCTAACAGTAATTCAATTACTAACTCATTTCCTTATAAATAGTATGTTGTGAAGATTGGAGGCATAAAGTATATGCTACATGGTTTTGAAGACTAATTTATTCTATGTAGTTCAATAATAAGGACAAATAAAATAACACATAGGTTACCAACTTAAGATGATTCAGAGGCAGAAATATTAAAAGGAAAGCGAGGTAGTGGATTATCATGTTCTGAAGCATTCAAACTCTTACTGAGGGGTTTGGGCATCATCTGTAATATACCTTGCTTGAGAATATCAGTTTAAAACAGTGATAGTGAACCTGTTGCCTGTGTAGCAGAATATGCAGTGCAGGAATCAACAGTCTGGAAATGGAAAGATAAGCACTGCACCTCTGGCTGCTATTGCTGTTGCTGTGATTCATGAGAATTGCTGTGCAGGCATTTACAGAAGCAAAGGACTGAAAGAAAGTGAAAGGAAGATGGGAAGAGGGGAATTGTTAAGGCCTGTAAGCGCTAGCTCAGGCATTGGGGAAATGAGGGAGAGACTGGTATGGGTCATTTAAGTATTTGTCAAAATGAAGATTCAGTAAAGAATGGAAACATGCTAGTATTCATTACAAATTAATTTTTTTTTTTTCTTTTAGGATAAAAATGACTTGAGGAGGGCTGAATACATGCTCCAACAGGCAGATAAATTGGGCTGCAGGCAGTTTGTAACTCCAGCTGATGTGGTTGCAGGCAACCCTAAGCTCAATTTGGCTTTTGTTGCAAATCTCTTTAACACATACCCAGCCCTACACAAGCCTGACAGTTCATCTTACGATCTCAATTTATTAGAAGGTACTCAACTTCCTAAGCATACAGGAGATAAGAATATTAGTGATTTCTATTTAAGTATTCCTTCTAGGTTGTGATATAGGATCCCTGTGTGATGGTGCCTGTGTTAACACCAGCATATAGAGCTTACTCAGTAGCTTTCAGTATAGGCCTGTAGTAGAAGTCCCTGTTACTGTGAATATTGTTCACTTGTGTTAGCCTGACCAAAGGCTGTTCCTGAATAACCTTCTATCATTCATTTGCAGGAGCAAAACCTGTCCTCTTACTCCCTTTCTAGTTTCCTGTGCTTATTTCCATACTGTTCATACTGTGCTGATGCACAAATTCTAGCTTTCCCTAATTTGCAGTGCTATACTGTGCAACTGTAATAGTCTTTTAAAATACGTTTCACATATTGTGTTTATATATGTATGTGTGTTAGTTTGTTGCCTTTTAAAACAGGAAACATTAAAAAAAGGCTTATGGATCAACAACCTATATTAATCTATTGCATCAGCAATCTATATAGATTCTAGCTTATCAGCAAGTTTGGACTTCAACTGTACAGTTCAGATCCCTAATGCTAGAGATGAAGGGATAATTGGTAGCAATCTTTGGCTGTTACCCCTTCTGTGGACCAGCTAATCTGGGATAACGAAATGCCTCGTGCCAGTGTATTTCACCATTGTTCACTGATCTCAAAGGAATGATGAGAATCAGGGGTGCTGCACTTGGGAGAATCATCAGCAATGTTCACGCATTCCTCTGCACTGCCTACTCCTGCCTTCCTCTTACTGTTCCTATCAGATTTCCTTTCCATCTAGGTGAGTCTGTCTTCCTTTCCTCCTGTTATTTTCATAATTTGTCTGCTCTGCTGCATCCCAGTGTCACAAATCTTGTATCACTCAGACCACTCCTGTTTCAGGCTTCCTGCTCTTCTAGTTTCAGCTGGCTGCCAGCTGTGGTAGAGGTATCGGAGTACAGGAGGTAGTCTTCCCTTTTCAGCTGTGATATCCCTAGTCACTGCAGTCCCTGCTGTCCAGGACAAATTATTGAAGGAAAGGCCTGCTCTTCCTCTGCCGCAATTTTGTTAGAAATGTGTGTCCTTGGAAATGTAGGAGCTGTGTGGAGGTGGAATATGTTCAGTTCAACTCTGTTCCGAATGTAAAGTTGCAGGTGTGATTCAAAATACTGAAAATTTGGTCAAATTTAGAAGAGTTTTCATTGGCATGGCAAAAAAACAGCTGAACTACTTTCTGAACGTTCCTAAAATATTTAGATGAGATCAAAGTCTCACCTAAAACCATCTGTAAAATGTTACAATCACCTGAATGCTAGATTGTGATTTTGTAATCACAAATACTGGCCAAATTTAACTTACTGTTTATAGTATATATTCTGGAGATGGATAATTATGCCAGTGTTATCTGTTCAAAGGCAAGTAGATGATTCTCCTTTGCCCCCAAATAATAACTCCTGTGATGTCATGAAGGTCTAAGTCATCAAAATAGTTACTTCAGTCAAAAGACAATGTCGTTAATGTGTTTTTCCGTTAATTTGTTTCCATAAAGTCCTGTGTTTTTACTGATGTTTTCTCAAAGTAGTGATACAAAATATAAGATGTTCATTTCTTTGTAGTTTCATCATAGATTGTCTGTTGAAATCTGACTCATAATTTATAATGCTTTCCTATTTTGCTTCATGAAATCCAGATTTGACCCCTCCTAATGTAGGTACTGTATTTAGTACTTTTCTGTACTCCATAAAAGTGTTTATTCTGCAATTTTTCTTTTTTTTTCTTCCTAGTGTTTTAATCATCTCTGTCTCTTCTGGTTGATTTTTTGCATTGTTCTCATATTTTTCTATTGCTTTAATATGCCGTCATAAGTAAAAGAGAAGAAAAAAATCCCACAGGTCTAACATGATGCATATAAAATGGAGGCAGGAGTTGCAGTAAGTCAAATGCTATGTAGTTCTTTCAGTAGGTTTAACCAGTAGGGGCTTTCTATGGACCAACATGTAAAGCTCTAGGCATGTGAGGGTGAGTAGAGCTTTCTGAAAGTCTTAATTTTCCTGCATAAATTCCATATTTTCTGTGACTTAAAAAGAGTATGTGTGACCCAAAGAGTATGATGTGGCTCTTCTCTTTGGTTCAAGACAACAAACAGTGTGTGCATAAATCGACACCTGCTCTGAGACCGCTTAACAAGTCTGGTAATGTGCGCTCGCATATAGAGAGCATACCCCTCGGGTATACTGACATAGCAAAATGAATGTTTGATATTATGTGGGGATGGATGGGTGAGTCCTGACCTCAGTCAATGCATGGCCTTTAACTGTGTGCTGCTGCTGTTCTGAGGAACCTCACACCTGTGGAGAAGGCAGCAGAGTTTGGAGCCTTAAGTCGCACAGAAAGCTGAGTTCTTGGGGGGAGGAAGAGGAGGGACTTCTGTTCCCCCATGTTTCCTCCAGCATAGGTGTCCTCTGCTGCTGTTACTTAACCCACTGGCAGCCTTCAAGGGTGTTGTGACGAGAGGGCTAACGACTCCCACTCAAGCCAGCTGAACTTAGGGTGCAAACTGCATCTTGAGCTCGGTTGTCTTTCAGAGAGAACCATAGGTATTTGGAGCCCTTAAGATTCTTGACCCCATCCCTATGGCTACTCCCCACTCAGTTCCATAGTACAATGATTGCAAAGAAAGAGATGGCAATAAATATAAAGGATACTACCAAATTTGCTCCTCTCTCTTTTGTGTAGCTCTGTCCCCTTTCTGCAGTTTTCCAATGATTTTGGCTATCTGCTGCACCACTCAGCAGAAGATATGCTCCTGATAGGATCACAAGGTATATTTTGAATAAAAGAATATAGAGAAAAATTTGATCAGTTCTCAGCCATCTGGAAAACTTACGAACGCTTATGTGTTGCATGATAAAGGGATTTGTTTAGAGTGGCATATTAAATATAGTATGCTGGGTTTAGTTCCTGGCTTCCCGCTATCCAAAAGGGTGCTGCCCAACTTGCATGCTTTTGCTCCTGCTTGGCTACTTTGGATTCTTTTGACAGTGTTAAGCATGCATTTTAAAATTCTGAGTGCAGTTGCTGAGTATCTGTTGTTGTAGCTATACTTTTTTAGTAACAGTTCATTAAATAACCTGGTTACTGTGTTTGCAATGGACAAGTGTTCCTCAAAGCACTTTGCAGTCAGTATTTTAGGTATTGCAAACCAACTCAAAGCTCAGTAAGCCTAAAAACTTCAAAAAAGAAAAAAAGCAAAAGGGACTTGCTTCAAAATACTATAACCTCTTACGTTGCTTTGTATAAACTTAAATTATATATTGTGCTTGTATTTTGATTGTATCTTTTAATGGAAAAATACTGATATTTTTAATAACTTTGTCATAAAATGTGATTGTTGTCTTTTAAATTTTGTTGTGGGAAGAAATATGTGAAACAAAGCTGACCTTGCAGAATAGTATCTTTCTTTTTTTTGAATTGCATATGAAAGACCTCATAATTTAAAAAGTAAATATATCAGTAGGATGAATATCATCTATTTCATAATAATTGGAAAGGAAAGTAACTGGTAAGCTGGCTGAAACTGAAAATAAATTTTTTTCTTTTGGAAAATGTCAATTATAGCTGAAATTTCCAAATTTAATTTTTTTATAAATATATTTTGAAGTCCGGAGCTTTTTGTATAAAAGCGGAAAAGACCTAGATGAAAATTGTAACTTCTGTCTAAAAGTCATTGTTATGACATAGGTCTATTTCATGGAAAAACAACATTAAAGAGGTTTTCTTTCTATTCTAATGATACATACGTGGTAGGCAGTAGCTTCATTTTGCAAAAGCATTCGTTGTTCTGTGGTCAACACAGAACTGCAGTACTAAGCGAGACAGTTTTCATGCTACATAAACCTCATTAGACAAACTTGCTACCATTATCCTCTAAGGAACAAACAAAAAAAAAGCAAAGAAAAATCTTACTCAGATTTTTACATGTTTCAGGCCTGAGAAATCTGGGGGTTTTGTTGTTTGGCAAGGTTTTCTCCCTCGACAATGTCCTTTCTGTTTTCTTAACTGTGGATTATCAGCCCAGGGGAACAAAGTGGTGAGGTTATTCCAAGCTCACGTATTCAGGCTAAATATTTTCTTAAATGTTGCTCTTTGATAGAGAAAACAGCTTATGCAGCACTGATTCACATGCAGTTGGCCACAGATATGTTGTTAAAATTTAGGTAATGTTGTATGTAGAAAATTAATGTATTCCTGTAAACTGTAACTTTATAAAGAGTGTTAGTTTAGGAACTCACGATTACAATAGGTAAAAAACAACCCAAGTCAGGAAAGTGAAGGGTTTTTTTCTTTCCTACTGAATTTTCTGTGTTTCTTATAAGTAGAGTTGCTAGTTAAAACTGCAAGAGTAACTGATCCCCTTGGCAGTATAAATAGCTTTACAAATTGAACCAATACAATACTGCCTTGCTAAGTCTCCGGTGGTTAAAAACTAAAAAGGTGAGGTCTGTTGCTTTGGGGAAGACTTTCTCAAATTAATACTGGGAACTTCTGTGTGGAGAGAAGTGGAGCTGTATTTTCTGGAGTTTGATGCAATTGCAGTAAGTGTGTTAGTACTAACTTTTAATAATAAAAATATGCCATTTCAAACAGATTTAAAGATGCAATTGAATGCAAGTTCCAATGATTTTAGGAAATTATTATTACTCATTTCCTATTTTCTCCATAATATATTAATTATCTAAAATATAACCAACAAAATGTCTATTTCTGTATTTCATCAAATTGTATTTACACAGAAAAATGTAGCCTCATAGTACTCCCTGTACGGCCTCTGGTCTTGTGCCCAGAAGTGAAGGACTCTGAATTTGATAGGGTTGTCTTGACTTACTGGTCAGTAGAGATTACTGTTAGGGAAAAGATGAACTCCTTTTTGGCGGTGGGGTGGGAGGGTGGAGGAAGGGGCATGAGTGTCATTTATACATTGCTTATTAAAGTGTTTTCTCCAGTAATTTATATAGAATTATATTTGTCACCATAGGAGAAAGTAAGGAAGAAAGGACTTTCAGAAACTGGATGAATTCACTGGGTGTAAGCCCATATGTTAATCACTTATACAGGTAAGGCTTTTTTTTAAAAACAATAATTTTATTTCCCTTAGATGGCAAGGGAAGAAAGAAGAAGGGAAGAAGAAAGGGAAGTTTTATTTCTACTAGAGCAGTTATTTCCAGGTTTCCACACAGTGTGACAGAAACTTAAAAACTGGTCTGTAGAACCGCATTAAGCGGTATCTGATTCATATATTGTACTCATGATCTAGAAGTACTAGAAAACCTACGAAGTCTCCCCTCACTTCTTTGTACTTTTAATTTCATTTTTTAAAAGGTTGAGATAATTGTGGTTTATAATGCATGATTTTTATTTTCTCTTGTGACAGATGAAATGAGCGCAAAACTATTATAACAGTAATGTAGTTCTAAACTGTAAGAGAGGATAGATGTTTGCTGAGTAGACTGTAAGAATCTATGCAGTGTGGTATTCCCTTAAAATGAAGGGCTTCTTACCATGATTTTTAGAAGCTTCTGATCACTTTCAAACTGTGCCAGCAGTTCATTCAAATCCTATCAATAAAAGATGGGATACAGGGAGCAACTAGGAACATCTTCTTGCATGTATACTTGCTGTTCAGTTTCATTGTTTCTGTTTTCTGACCTCTGTAAAGCGGTACTATCTGCAGATAGCTTAATGTGGAAGATTTCATTTAGCGAGTAGCTAAAGGGAATTATCAGGTATGCAATTTATAATGGGAAAATAATACTTTTCCTAACATTCTTTTTTCATAAGTTAAGTATATTGGGTTTGATTATTCTTCAGCAAAATAGATCTGTCAGTGCAGGTAAAGCATGAGTATTTAACATTTTGGAAAGTTCCAACGAAACTGAAACTAGATCAATAAATGAGAACTTTTTAGTTAAATGTTTTATCTATGCCTACCCAATGAAAGCAGTTACTTAAAGTTGGTAAAACCAGTGACTGTGCTTGCTTTACTTCTTGTAAAAGTAAGAGATTGGTGAAAATAAATGAAATATACAATTTAATGTAAATAATCACAAAAATCAAGCAATAGGTTATAGGCCAGTTTCTCCACAGAACAACACAAATATTTATTTACGTGACTGGAATTTTTCAGCAACTTAATGACACTTTGAGAAGTCTCAAGTACTTAACATTTTAATTGGTTTTGTACTAAAACCCATTGTTTTACTCTGGTTTAGTGACCTCTCTGATGCTTTAATAATTTTCCAATTGTATGATACGACTCGTGTGCCGGTTAACTGGAACCATGTCAACAAACCTCCTTATCCATTACTTGGTGGTAATATGAAGAAGGTGGGTAGATAGTCTGTAACACAGTCCAGTTTCACTGTCTCCTGTTGTGCTCTTTGTAGTAATCTGTGTTATCTAGGTTTGCATGCTACTGAAACTGTCCTGGCCAAAAAAAAGGCAGGGGGTGTGGGGGGAAGTATCTTGCAGATACTATCCCAAGGAATAAGAAGCAGTTATAGCATATTGTCACTTCAGTTTATAGATGTGGACAGCTTTTGGCAATATTTAATTTAGGGTCTAATTAGGGTATATAAGTTTCAGGCCTGACACAGCTATTGTTGCCTGATGCTCTTACATTGTGAGGTGTTTGCTCACAGAGCAGTTTTATATACTTTAGTTTTTAAAGATTATCATTGGAATTTTGCATACTTGCATTTATAGTAAAAACTGTGTTGTTTTAATCACTAGTGTAGAAAGGCTAAAGATCTTTCTCTATCTCCAGATCTCACCATAGGTAACAGTAAGCCAAAGTAATTTGAAGCACACATAGATTATAGGTCTGTATTCTAGAAATATTAAGGTGTTTTCATTATTTGCACATCACCTCTATTTTTAGATTGAGAATTGCAATTATGCAGTAGAACTTGGGAAGACAAAAGCCAAATTCTCACTGGTTGGTATTGCTGGGCATGATCTAAATGAGGGTAATCCAACTCTGACTTTGGCTTTGGTATGGCAGCTGATGAGAAGGTAAGTTAGGCACAGTATATGATAGATGTGGATGTATATGAATCTCTGCACGTGTGTATATGTGTCTCTCTATAACAAGGCAAATAAAAGCTAGTGTTTAGGTCACCCAACAGTTATTTTAGAGAGCCATCTTTAAATATCCCTCTTCTCCAAGATAAACTTTTATACATTTTTTTGTAGCTTTACGTACTGTGTAGTGATTGAAACCACAGCAGTGTGTATGTGTACACATCCATTTATAGAAACAATTAAAACTTTATATACTAAGAACTCATAAATCCTGCAGCAAGTAAAAAGAGTAGAACTTACTTCATGTTCATCCCATATATTCTTCTGTAAGTAGAGAGTAATTTAAATATTTGTAAAATCAAAAAAGAAAGATAGATAGGAAGAGGTGATGTATACTATGAAAGTTAAAATGGGAAGAAATTTTTAGACAGTCATAGCTATAATAATGTGACTATCATAAAATGAAAATATTGCTAGTGCCCTGAGCAGAATAAAAATGTAAGTTGATTTTAATAAATAATATTTTATTGCAAATATTTTCCACAAGTTAATTTTCTTGCATCTACCCAAAACACTCAATGCTTTTGTTTCTCAGACTGTTGTGATTCAGTTTTCAAGGTGACTTGGATAATAGGGAGCCATTTAAGCTTATAAAGTAAAATTAGTTATGATGTGTTGAGTGAAACAAACATATGAAGAAGATATAAAATTATGTGAATATTAAGAGTTTTGGGATGTAATTTTATTATTGCAACAACTGAAAAAGTGATTTGAAGTAATAAATAGTTTGTAAGGTAAGGGTACCTTATGAAGATGAGTACTTGGTATTGTTACTGTGTTGAAGTAATATTTTACTTTTGCTTGTAGCGTTGTAAAGTTAGCAGAGTCGAGTTCTACCACTCATTTTAATTCAGACTCTTATTTTCTTTACTAAAGGTATACTTTGAACGTACTATCAGACCTTGGAGAGGGGGAAAAAGTAAATGATGAAATTATTATTAAGTGGGTGAATCAGACACTTGCAAAAGCAAATAAGAAAACTTCAATTACAAGTTTCAAGGTAATCAAATTAATCTACTTCCCTTCTTTCCATACATAATCAGATCTGGGATTTTTAACCTGATCTATTAACAATTTGGCTTTAACAGTGGCTCTCCCATCAGCTAGCATAATTTTATAAGGAAATATTTCTGACAGTCTGTGAATCTTCAAAAGTATTCTACAAGTCTAGTAATAAGGAACAAAAAGAAATGATAATTGCTGCTGTAAGATTCAAACAAAACAAAAACCACAACAACAAAATAAAAGGCTAAACTTTCAAAGGGGCTTCTGTCTGAAGTTACCGATATTTGGGCATGGCATGTCACAAATCTTACAGATTTTTGGATATAGGCACTCTCATGCTTGTACAAACATGAAGGACAATTTTGGAAGTACTGAGGGGAGGTGGGGGAAAGGAATCACCATTTGTACTAACAGCTGGGAAAAAGTTGTGTGTGACAGAGCCAGGAGAGGGAGCCCAAGTTAACCAACAACATATCTTGTCTTCATTGGCACTGCTTATGTGCAGCAGACCTGTACGATATGAGCAAATTGAGAGAGGAAGCTTTTCTTTCACACTTTTGAAGTGTTAAACACAAAAGAAGTCACATGTATGCCGGGTGTGTCATGCTGTGTGAATGTCATTCTTTAGAAATGGTAGATTAATAATTGAACTTGCATGCAAATACAACATTCTTAAACAGTTTCATTGTATACACTGAAACAGTTATGTCTGTGGTTTACAACAGGAACATAACCTAGCAAGTTCAATATTTGAGAGCTCACTGTGTTATTAAATTGAATTAGGTAAGCATTAGGCAAAAGGTAATATCAAATAATTTTATAGAACAAAATACTTAATTTTCATTCTAGAAGGTAACTTAGATCTTAATCTTCTTAAAAGGGATTGCTGCTTCTCTTATTTATACATAAATTGTAATAATGGTGGTATAAGTAAGCTGAAAGTACAAAGAATCTGTCCCAACATCTTGCTTTTGGTATGCCTGTGGTTTTGGAGGCATTGGTTGTATTTTTAAGGTAATTCAACCAATGGTAGACCAATAATGATAAGGAGCTACTGATGTAAAGTTACATTATTCAGTATACATTTTTTTACTACTGATTTTTGACAACATTCATGTATATATTGTCTTTCACAATTTGAATTTTTGTCTGTATTTTGACGTTACTGCAGCAAGCACATTGTGTAACAGAGAAAGCAAAAGTCCCTGATAATTGTGGGCTATGAAAGCAAAGTTCTATTGAATTGCCATTAGTTCAAACAATAAGAATGACAAAGGTGTGGGTTTTGGCTTCTGGTCTTGGGGAGATACTCCATGCATTCTATGTCTTCGAGTAGATTTATATTACTATTTTTAAGTGTATAATTAATGTGGTGGCTGTATGGGACTTCACCGCGTTTGAAACAATAGTTCCGACCTGGTGCCGAAGGCAGCCATGCCAGGTGGCTTATGTGCTGAGCCCCTGCAGGAACAGAGCCCGCCTCACTGGCACTGTCTGCTGACTGTTGGTTTGACCATCATCAGCTGCTTTTCTGCCCTAACAGTTGGGAAGAAATAATTGCGGCAATAGCACTTCCTGTTTTAAGAATAAAGACGACACATGTCTGTGTATTAAATACAAAACACAGACTGCTCATACTAGCTCAGAATACCATCCGAGTTGAAAAATTGTAAAAAGTGATCCATAAACTACTGCAGAAAATAGTTTCTTTACAAGAGACGGAGAAAAATAAAAGTAGTTGGGGAATGTAAATACCTGTTTATTGTGTTGAATGTCTGGTTCTTGGACTTCTTTCAGAGTTCCTTTCCTTCCTTAGGGAAGGGGAGGAGTTTCTTTCATTAAATAAATTTAAACAATTTGTGTAATAATAGTATCACCAGTGTGTGTGAAACTTATCATTTTGATTGCGGAGAAGAACATTAGACCTCATAAAAGGGGGGGAAACCTTCATGCAATAAAGTAACAAAACATGCTGCTCTCTTTCAATAAGTACGTAAGATGTGCTGTAGGGTTTTTTGCATTGTGAAGACAGAATAATCAAAGCAAATTCCTTACACTAATCTTTTTAGGTTTTTTCTTTTAGGACAAATCAATTAGCACTAGTTTACCTGTCCTAGATTTAATAGATGCCATTGCACCAAAAGCAGTTCGTCCAGAAATGGTCAAGAGAGAAGATCTTTCTTACCAAGACAAATTGAATAATGCTAAGTAAGTTTTAAATGAATGCTTTGTATTTTCCTCCAGTGCAGAAAATGCATGAATTCGTGGTGAAATGAATGATTTACTGTTTGTTAACAGACATTACCCTCATATTAGTTGATTTGGTTTTATAAATTCTAATATTCCAGAGCTATTTTTCTAGCATAATTAAAATATGAACTCAAATTCACAGCTGATACAACCTACCACCACTGCGCTTTGATTGGTTTATTAATAGCCTGCCATAACCCATATTGTTTCTGACAAAAATAAATGCTTTGATAACCAGTAGCAAAATGTCTGCCAATACAATTGCTAATACGTGCTTTCTTCACAATAATGTCCATTTTCTCATAGAGCGTAAGTACTGACTGAACAGGCATATCCTGCTATTAAAATATGTTGTTGTTGTGAATCTTGGCACACTAGTAGATGCAGGGAAAATAATTTATTTTTCTGTTGTTTTCTAAGGTATGCCATTTCAGTTGCTCGAAAAATCGGTGCTCGTATATATGCTCTCCCAGATGATCTGGTTGAAGTGAAGCCAAAAATGGTGATGACAGTGTTTGCATGTTTGATGGGAAGAGGACTGAACAAAATAAAATAATGAAGACGTGTAATACAACTTTCTGCCATGTTAAGCACGACAAATGCCTCGCAGTTCACAGAGTTCTGAAGCTTAGTATAAAATGAGAAAATTTGTATGCACAATATAGTCATTAATTATGTTTTAGTCACGTGTTTATATTAGTTGTAATTTTATTCAATTTCATGACTGATTGATTATTTATGGGTAATATTGTTTTCAGAACATGTTTGTTACCAAATTGACATCACAGATTTGTGACGTTAACACATCCTATTAATCAAGCTTCATTTGTATTGGTTTCCATAGCATTGTAAGAATCTGCATCATTTTACATATGTTATTTCAGGACCTGTTGTGAAACATTGTTTGATTTTTGTGGGTGTTACACGTAGACATACCAGTGTCAAGGTGCATTCCAATTTTATTGTATTACTCCTAACTGCACAGAAGTTATCATCCTTGCCTTACTCTTTGAGAGCTTAGCTCCTGTTGAAGCCAGGGAGTCTTGTCATTGATTTCAGTGAGAGCGAGTGAAGGCCTGTGATAATGTCTGGAAACTAATGAATACTGATAAAGCTCATGAAACTGTTTTGTGGGAATAATCTTTAAATACATATAGTAGTTGTGTTACTGAGCAGGAACTTTTACGGTCTATATCTTAGGAAAAAAAACAGCAAATACTAAGCAGAAATGTAATCACATCATTAGGTCTGCATATGCGTTAGCTTCTGCAGTTGGACTAAACATCTGATTTCTTTTTTATTTTTCATAAAATATTGTATAAGAAAACAATAAACAGCTGCCTAGTCCAGTGTGGGGTTTCACATTAATGTATTACCTTTCCTTATAGATTACTCCTTTGATTTTCTTAAAGACTGTAGCATGTGTGCAGAGGTTTTGCCTACGACGACTGTTGCATTGTCTGGGTGACATGAAGTCCATAATTATTTTCTTATTAATTTTAAAGTAAGCATTTGTACTCCTTTCTATGTGGCTGTAAGTTTTCACCAAACCTCCTGGAGCTGAGCATTTAGTAAAGTTGTTGCCAGAAGCCAAACAGTAAGAAAGAAGGAAAGAAAACTAAATAAATAAAAAGGAGATTTTTTTTTTTTTAAATACGAAGCTGCTACTTTCTCAGCTCTTGAAAACAGTCCTAAGCGTGGTAAAACCCAAGAATCATGGTGAGTGAACCGTTGGACTAAGCTTTGCATCTTCACTATCTTGCACAACCTGTTAACAAGAAGAAGATGCATTCATTTAGTTTCTATTACGTAAGGAAATACTGTGAGTTGAGAGAATTACATGCTTGGATTTAGATCCCTTTGTCTCTATTTACTGGTTTGTAGTGTCTAGATAAGAATAAATTATTAATATTTGATAGTTACCTGCTTTCTGTTCCCAGTTCCAAATGACGACTGAGTGTTGTACAGACTTTACCCTGTTTATGGAGACAAATCAGTTCAGGTCCTCATTCAGCATAGGCTATACCACAAGAATAAATGATCTCTTCTTCAGATACATGATTCTAAAGTGCTGTATTTACCTGCCCAGGCACTTGGTAATTTACTCTGTAAGGGTCAGTATTTCCTGTTGTGTAAACTCTTGCTGTAGTGCTTTGTTCCCCTTAGGAAAAAATTGCTACAATTATATGGCTCATGGCTATATGTCCAGAATTACTTTAAACTTGGCTTTGATCAAATTGAAGTGAGTTTTCAAGGGCAACTAGCTTATGCTTCTCAGCATAAAATTTTGGCATACAAGCTAAGAGCTACATCTCGAAGGATAAAGGATGGCTAACACCAGCTGAAAGGAATTGTCTTCTCAGAATAATGTTCATTTTAAAGAGTGCAAGTGCAAACGATTTTTCTAAAGGAGATTAAAAAAACCCAGATTTTGAGCTTACATAAATTCTTATAGCTCAGCTGCAGTTAGTAAAGCTATGAACTGAGGTTCTGTGCCTCTAGATGCTGCAAAAGTCTGTGAAGTTCTTGTATAGTCATACTGGAGCAGTGCACTAGAAATTAGCTTGTGTCTGGTACCTGATATAGTATGTGAAATGTCCTTATGTGCTATTTTGTCCTTAAAAATTTTGATGTGGTAAAGGAAAACAGATACGATTTCTAGGAGTATTAACAATAGAGGAAAGTGAATGAAATTTTAACAAATATCTGGAAATCAGTGCCCTAAGCAGGCGCCTCCTGCAGCGTTCGTGGGGCTGTAGAGCCTGACGCGGGGCTGAGCAGGGCCGCAGTTCCCCGACCAAAGGGAAACGCACAAATGGGGACAACCGGATGCCGGTGGCACGGTGCGGAGCGCGTCCGCCGTGTCTCGCCGTACGGCGCGACGACGAGCTCCCTAGAAGGAAGCCCGCGAAATCTTCCTCGCACCTCCCGACGGGCGGGGCCCCGGCCGCCCCCGGCTCCCTGACTGCTGTCGGGAGGGAAGGTGGACCGCGGAAGAGGGTCCGGGGGCTGCGGCAGCAGCACCTCGCCGGCCGGTCGGCACACTCCCCAGCAGCGTTCCTCCCCGTCCACCGCCCCGCGCAGAAGAGCCGCCGCCATTGGAGTCTGCGCAGTGCGCGGAGAGCGGTCGCTCTCCGCCCTGCCCCGCCTTGCGCGCCCGCAGGGCTGACAGCGCCGGGGACCGCTGCTGTGCTCTGTCCGGGGTGGCAGCGGGCCCCCGGGGTCGCGCTGCGCGGCGCCACCGTCCCGCCCGCGCTCTGATGGGCCTGGCGGAGCCGGCGCTATGGCCGCCTTGTACCAGAGCGCGGACCCGTCCGCCTCGGCCTCGCCGAACAAACTGCTGGCGCTGAAGGACGTGCGGCAGGTGAAGGAGGAGACCACTCTGGACGAGAAGCTCTTCCTGCTGGCCTGCGACAAAGGTACCGGCCCCGCTGCCTGACCCGGCCCGGGCCCATCTCAGGGAGCGGAGGCCTCGGCTGCTCGCTCCGAGGGCCTGAGCGAGCCCGTCTCTGCCCGGCGGCAGCGCCCCGGCCCTGGTGATTTGGGCGGGAGTTGGGGGTAAATCCTGCGAGTGCCCGCGTATCGCACCGCGGGGGTGGCGGGTCTTTGCCGTGCCCCGCTGCGCGGCTGCTGCTTCGGGGCACCGCGGCGTCTGGCCTCGCCTCAGCGCCCAGCTCAGGAGGCGCCCCGGCCGCCTTGCTGCGGGCCCGCCGCCTGCCGCTACCCACGGTACCAGAGGGAGCTGGGGGAAGGAGGGCATTGGGCCGGCTCCTTCCGTGTTTGTGAGGGGGTTCGTCTTCTGTCAGAGGAGTTCCTAAGATACTTGCCGCGTTCACTGTTAAAAGAGTCTGTGAGTTTGTAGTTGTTGGGAAATTGGGGCTTATCTAGACATCCCCAGAATGAGTGAGACTAGTTTCCTGTGATTTGCACCCGTGGTGGTGGATGGGAACAGATTTTCCTTTCTAAAATATGCTACTTTAAGCATATATTTAGTTATGCTTAAGTTAAATCAAACTGATCTTAACACGTCCGAAGTGTTGGACTCTGAGATAGGCTTCTAGTCATGTGCTGAATGTGTAGTTTGGACGTAAGCATGATTGTAGAAGCTGGTGTGTTTATATGCAGAGCTGTCTGCTGGCCGTGTGTTTAGGTTAGTTCACAACCGTAGGAGTATTTCTGTAGTGACGTTACCTAGCGGGCTTAGGAGGTCTGTTCTGGTGCTTTCTGTGGTGGGATGCCTTGCTGTCAGACAGCTGGACTGCCTGCAGCTGCACTGCTGGTGTGAAGATCAGACTGAGCCACAGCTTTCACTCAGGATAAGCAGAGGCTCAAGGAGCTGAAAGGATGCACATCGAAAAATGTAAAAAAAAAAAAAAGTGTATGTAACAGCTGATTTAGTACTCTTGCAGACTCTGTACATATTCTACTGTACATTCTATGTATATTTGTGTAAGTATTTTACACTTTGTCATGGTCTTCTATGTTGCAAAATAATTTGTTAGCTAGAGGGAAAAATAATTCAAAGCTTTTATCTTTTTCAAGAAGAATTGATTAAACAGAATAATACTAAACAGGGCAGCCTGGTTTGTCTGTACTTCAGTCAAATAGGAAATGGCAGCTTATGGACATCTTACTGTAGTTAGCTTTACTTGCTCATCAAACTTGCTAGCTTGAATTTTATAACATTGCAGCATCATATCACATCTGCTTTGATGGTCTATACGCTAAAATTGGAGTGATATAGAGAAGACTAATGTGGCTTCTGCTCAAGGAAAATGCAGACCTGTTTGTAGCATTGTAGAGAGGGCTTCTCTGAGCCTATGGCTTTTTTGAACTGAGAAGCCTTCTCTGATGTTGTTGAACTTAATGTTTCCTGTGTCTCACAGGATATGTATGAGCTATTGCCCCAGTTTTGAAAAGCATCCATGCTTTTGTGTGTGTTTGTTTTTAGGACTGGAACTAAAGGGGCGGAATACAGTACCTGTATGTCTTAGCACTTTCCTGAAAGAGACCTCCCAAAATATCTTCATTTTCCCCCTGATGAGAGAGTGCTTATCTATTTGACTTCTTAATTGTCTGACGTACTCAATGTCTGTTGTCCCCTATGGGATGTTGTCTTGGTTGATGGTAGCTGGTACTTACAATGTTCACATACTTTTAGTGCTTTATAATAATACTAAGTGATGGTTATATGTTACTTGTGCAGGTGACTATTACATGGTTAAGAAACTCTTAGAGGAAAACAACTCGGGTGAAATGAACATAAATTGTGTGGATGTGCTTGGACGAAATGCTGTTACCATAACCATTGAAAATGAAAACTTGGACATACTACAGCTTCTTTTGGATTATGGCTGCCAGGTATACAACACATAAGTGATTGGAAAATTTTCAGTGTCGTCATTGATCATTCTACTCTTTATGTATGTCCTCTGTTACTCTGTCAGAATTTGAAAGGAAATAGAATCAGTCTTTATAGGCGGTTCCGTTCTTTTTCCATTTAGTAATTGTGAAAGTCTTTTCTTCTCACTAATTTGCTGTTCGAGTGGGATTTTATTGGCATGGCAAATGTATAGTAGCATTTTCAATGGTTTTAACAAGTCTGAATTTTATTTTAAATGTTATTACTGTTGCAGAGATAACGTATACGTTATTTTCAAGGAAAATGAACAGTACATAGAGTGCATCATATTAAAAAGTGTAGAATGCAGTTATCTCTCTGGCTGTGGAGTATAATAACTTTTAAAATGGTAGCACAGTTAGAAAAATGCACAATACATTAGATGAAACTGGGTCCAGTCCTGTTCAATGTATTCATCAACGACTTGGATGAAGGGACAGAGTGTACCATCAGCAAGTTTGCTGATCATACAAAGCTGGGGGGAGCGGCTGACTCACCGGAAGGCTGTGCTGCCATTCAGCGTGACCTGG
>VZSC01010783.1:54485-92012 GCA_013398225.1 Steatornis caripensis
GGGGTCAGACTCTTCTCAGTGGTGCCCAGCGACAGGACAAGGGGCAATGGGCACAAACTGGAACACAGGAAGTTCCACCTGAACATGAGGAGGAACTTCTTTAGTGTCAGGGTAACAGAGCCCTGGCACAGGCTGCCCAGAGAGGTTGTGGAGTCTCCTTCTCTGGAGATATTCAAAACCCGCCTGGATGCATTCCTGTGCAACCTGCTCTAGGCTAACCTGCTTTAGCAGGGGGGTTGGACTAGATGATCTCTGGAGGTCCCTTCCAACCCCTACCATTCTATGATTCTATGATTAAAGCAAGCATATGTTTCTGCAGTGCTTTCTTCTTAAGCTTGATCTGTGCTTGATGGCAGAGGCAGTTTTATACCAGCAATACTTCCTTAACTATATGCAGTATTTCTGCTGCTGCTGGGAGAGTTGCAGCTGTGATGGCTTAAGTATGTAAGACAGGCAAAAGTAGTATGTTTTTTTAGGTTGTTTGATATTGGACGGGTAAAAAACAACAAGCTTGCCACTCCCTGGACCTCCTTTTTAGTAGCGATAATAAAAGCTGTGTCTCTTTCTTCTATTTTTAAGATAAAAATTTGAATTTTCTCAAATGAATTAAAAAGAATAATATCAACTGTAGGAAAAATGAAAAGCTGCTTAGCTCAGCTTAAGAGAAATTTCAGAGGTAGTAACTAGCCCAGGAAAAACAGCTTATGTTCCTAGCTTTACCACAGAACTACCAGTGTGGGGCCGAAGTACCCCATATGCCTGAGTTGTGTTACAGAAAGACTTGCTTTTAACATTTTTAATGACCAGGTCAACTGTCCCTTAGAACTTGATTTTTACAAGTACGCTGCATGATCTTTGCTGCAAAGTAATTTGTGCAGCTGGTTCTTCTGCTGCTCGTGCAATGAAACAAATTGTCAGTAGTGCTATGCTAACTCCTAGAATGACAATCTGAATTTGTATCGTGATCATATGCATGGTGATAATACAGAACATCATTTTAGTAATTTAAAAATAAATTTAGAAATAAAAATGCAGTTTGACTTCAGATTGACTCTTTATGCTGTTTAAGTTACTGCTGTTTTCACATATGACTTGTTTTCTTTCCTCAGTCATCGGATGCACTTTTGGTGGCTATTGACTCAGAAGTGGTGGGAGCTGTTGACATTCTACTTAATCACCGACCAAAAAGATCCTCCAGGCCAACCATTGTAGTTGAGTATTGTTATGCCTTGATTTTTGGTTGGGGAGTAGGGACTGTTCTGTTGTGTTCTGGGTAATCATAGTATTTAAAACAGTATTCTTAAATGAAATTCTACATCTAGGGATTATTTTTATAGCCTCTTTTGTCTTAAAGGATAGAATACATTATTTCGCATTAGCACCTAAGGTATCCGGTAGCTTTATACATGCCAAATGCTAACAGATGCCTAGTTAGTCCAGAAGAGGAAAAAATAGAATGATTATAAACCTTTTTTGTACACTGTTTGCAAGGTAATTAGCATCCTTGACCTATAATGGGTATATTCATGTATTGAAGCGTCATAGATTTTTTGAGGAAATCTATAAACATCTAAACATCATATCTTCACCTTGACATTAATCAGTTGAGACTTATCTTGGAATGCTCAAGTATCAGAGAACTTTAAAAGTTCACAAGTAGAGGTGGAGGGAGGAAAGGAATAAGGTGTTGTGTAACAGGGCATGATGAAGTCAGGATTTTTTTTTCCCCACACTTAGATAATAAGTATACTCATAGTAATTTTTTAGCAAACTAGAGCAAAATACACTTTTTAATATCATGCATGTATATTGGAGAAGGTAGGCAATGAATGTCAGGTTTTCTGTGTAAATAAACCAGAAACATTTCTGTGCCCATTTTTCTTTCTCCAGTATTTATCTGAGAGGTGTTTGAATGTTGTTACAAATTTTTCCTTATTTTCATGTTACGAAACATAGGAAAATATTTTGAAGGAGAGATGCATTGTTGCACAGTCAGAAAACCCCTTACATGTAAACACTGTATAGTAGAATTGTGTGTAATAAATTTAGATACTTCCTACATTTTATTCCAGAAACTAATGGAACGCATTCAGAACCCAGAGTACTCAACGACCATGGATGTCGCACCTGTCATTTTAGCTGCGCATCGTAATAACTATGAAATTCTCACCATGCTGTTAAAGCAAGACATATCATTACCCAAGCCTCATGCTGTAGGCTGTGAATGCACACTGTGTACTGCAAAGAACAAAAAAGATAGTCTACGGCATTCCAGGTAAGACTGACCAATCATAGACAATAATAAAATAAAAAATCTTGTCTTTGTTCTCTGATACTGCTTGGGTCAGATTCGGTATATTTCCTTTCTCTCTTTAAGGTGAAGTCTATGAATGGATTCCTTTAATGTATTGTATAGCCTTTATTGTGAGAGATGGTAGTTCTTGGGGATGGGTTGTGCTTGAAAAGGCTGGTGAGAGGCAGTGGCTTTTTTTCATTTTGGTTTTATACTCTTAGTCACTGTGCATACTAAGCTAAGTGCCTTTCCTTTCTGCTAGTTGTGTTACAAACATTCTAGCTATCTTTGTCTTGGGAGCCTAGG
This sequence comes from Steatornis caripensis, assembly GCA_013398225.1. Lineage (NCBI taxonomy): Eukaryota > Metazoa > Chordata > Aves > Caprimulgiformes > Steatornithidae > Steatornis > Steatornis caripensis. The sequence continues at coordinate 57,085 of VZSC01010783.1, forward strand.
AACTATCCAAATAAAATTTTTCTTAAGTTAGTTAATACTTGGAGCTTTTTTTAGCCAGAATGAGGAGGTGAGTAACTCTGTGTCCTGTTTCTAAAAGTGTTTGTGTAGCATGGATTGATGAATGCAAACTGAAGACTTTTTTCTTTTTTTTCTTCCGTATTTTTGAAAGTAGAAAGCTTTTTAATACAGGTTGAAAAGAGGAGAGGAATTTACTAATCTTAACAATATTTTGTGTGATTAACTTGACAACCTATTTGAGGGTTGAATACAATTTAATATGTTGGAGTTGCTGTGAAAAATCACAGAGATCAAAAATCATAAGTGGACTGTAATTACAATATATAGTTAATTATTACATAATTACTTCAGTATGTATGCAAGTGACTAAAAAATAAGGGAGGTGAAAGGATAATTGTTACTGGTATTCATGTACTACAGGCCACATTCTGGTACCTGTAATGGCAACATCCTTCTGATACACCATGTCATTAACTTCAGTATGAGAAAGGTGTCAGCAAACAAACAATAGAAACATTTGAGATAACAGTTGTTAGTTTAAACTCGAATGGATAGAACGGATAACAGACTTTGTTTCAGTGTTCATGAGTTGCTAGTTTCGCAAAAGGAAAATATCCCTTCAGATGCTTTCCTTGGTTTTTTTTTTTGTATTGCACATTAAAGGTCCCAACTGTTTTTAATTTAGTTTGTTCAAATAGAAGATGGCCTTAAATGCTTTACTTACCTGTCTGATTTCCATCTGAAGAACTGTAAGAGCTACTGTATAACACTTAAAATGTTAAAATTTTACCAATACTGTTACCTTAACTGATAGCCTTTTGCTGATGTACTGATAACAGCTGAAGTAGTGAGGGAAAGAAGAGGGAATCAGTTTGGCAAATTTCTGATACTTAGACTAATAGGGATTCTAAGTATGTGAAGGACAATGTCTTCCATGACATACCACATTTAATGCTCGTAGTGTCTGATTTTAACAAACTCTGTCATTTTATCTTTCAGCTGACTGTTTTATGCAAACTTTTGGAATAGGTTCTGATTTGAAACTGCTAATCAAATGAAACATCTTCATTTTGCTTGCTATTCTTGCGTCACAGGTTTCGTCTTGACATTTATCGGTGTTTGGCCAGTCCTGCTTTAATTATGTTGACAGAGGAGGATCCAATCCTGCGAGCTTTTGAACTTAGTGCAGACTTGAAAGAATTAAGCCTTGTTGAGGTTGAATTCAGGTAGGATTTGAAAACACAAACCAACTTTAATACTTTTATGAACTTATATGCATAGAAATGTATATACATTAGAAAAGGTTTATTCTTATTTTTTTGTTATTTGAGTGTTTGAACTGGTAATTAGAGATAATAAGTTATATAATACAATTTATGCGTCGTTGGCAGTTATTTTGGCAGTTTAATTACTTTAAATCCTTTTAGGTATAGACAGTTCAGTATGTATAGTTGCATCAACTGTTCAAATTTCGGCTCTATTGAAAAAATTAAATATAATAAATCAAAATTATGCTAAATGCTGACTTATTTCAAGATCACACACCTGTTAATCGTATCAATATCTCATTAGTACTCTGCACTTTTTTCCCTACATCAGGGTAGAGGTATGCAACACCTTGTTTATACTGACCTGATTGATGCTGGGAGTTGGTTTGAGTATTGTTTCTTAATTTTGCTCTTTATATTATAAGACACTGAACTCTGTGTGTGTGTGTATATATATATATAATACGCATATGAGTGTAGAAGATTCCGTGCTGAAAGTGCCATTTCTGTTTAGTGAACAAATGCTCAGTATAATTTTATGTTTAAATTATGCAGGTTTCTAGCGTTTTGAAACTTACCAGCACAAAAGCTTGTATTTTTTAATGAGAACATGAAAGTAAATGTTCATATGGGGTAAAATTCTCCTTTCCTAAACGACATATGAATTTTCTGTTTTTATAGCTGATTGTCTTTCTTAGTAAGAGTTCAAATGTTGCTTTTTTGTGATACAACTTGGCACTAAAATGGGCTGTGTGCCAGGTGAGACAAGCAAATGGTGTTGTTTCCTTTTTCGTGTTTGTTATATTAATAAATAGTATTCAGTGAATCGACTTTAATTTTCAGATGACAGGAATAAAGCAAAATCCAAATCAACCTCCCTTCCAAGTGGAAAGTCCAAATCATGAATTACCAGTGTCATACTTCGAGTACTACACTTTCTCATCTCCCGGAAGTAATTCTAAGCTTTAACTCTTTATATGGAACTTACAGTATACAAATTCTTATAAGTCTGTTTCTCAATTTTTCTCTATCTAGTGGAGCTGCAAACTAAACCAAAGTGTAATTTTCATGTTACATGGCAAAACCTACTCAGAGTTGTCTTCAGAATGATTAGATCTTGACGTATGACTGTTGGGATTTTTTTTTTAAAGCTGTCTTAGCATAACATACAATCCCAACCAAAAATGGGTGGTCGATGATTTAATGGAAAACATGTGAGTGGCCTAATAGTATTTACTCCTTCTGTGTCTTTCAGAAATGATTATGAGGAGCTAGCTCAACAGTGCAAAACCTTTGCTAAAGATCTGCTTGCACAAGCACGGAATTCACGGGAGCTGGAGGTTATTCTCAATCACACATCTAGCGATGAACATGTAGACAAGCGAGGATTGTTGGAAGAAAGGATGAACTTAAGTCGCTTAAAACTTGCAATCAAGTATAATCAAAAAGAGGTTTGTCTTTGCAGTAATTTGATAGGCTTTGCATATTATATTTTGCTAGTAATTCAGTTAATTTATTGTTCTGCCTCTAGACATAGAAGTGGAAATAAATTTGCAAGAGTTGTGTAAGAGATGGTAATACACAGGACATGTGCGTATGAAACGGAAATGATATTGCAAGATGCTGAGTATTTCTTCAGTATTTACTGCGGAGATGAATATAGTATTTTGTGTATTGGAGTATAGAGTACCTCTCTTTTATGAACAGCTCTGGTAGTGGTAATTGTTTGTTCAGATCCTCGTTAAAACTTTGCCTAGGGAATCCTTAGGTGCCATACATGATTCATCATCTTCTCACTTGTCGTTAGATTTTCGGCTTTGGCTCAAGCCTCGTCTGTGCTGTTCAGAATTATGTTAGCCATATGCTGGTATAACTTAACAGCACCTCTGTCCCAGAATAGCAGCGCCTTTTTGTGCCATCAGTATGGAACTTATTTAATGCAGTAGGTCATTGTTGTTTTTATGCCTTGACAAATTGTAACTCTAGTTTTGCTGTACTAGAAGGCAAATGAGTATTTGTGGGATTCTGGTACAAGGACTGGGGACTGAGAGAAAGTTTCCTTTCCATGCAAAATCAATTTTCGGTTAGCACTTGCAGAAGGCATTACAATTCTGTCTGTTCTATGTATCTAGGCTTAAACTGTTTGTGAAATTGTTCAACAGTCATAAGCCATAGTTGTGGAATGTCCTAGAATCAGTGTTACACGTTTCTGGTATGTGTTAAGTAAGCATACTGAAGTATTTCAGATGTTCTTCTGGTTTTGAGCATAGCTCGTTTTTACCACAGTGGCTGGACAATAAAACGTTTTTTGTGTGGTATAAGGAAAGTATCTTTGCAGAATGTTTTATTTCTGGCAAGTTTACTATAGAGACAGTTTTTTATGATGCTTTCTAAAATGTGATGATAATATCAAGGTTCTTTTTGTTGATATTTTTAAATTAAATTACAAAGCATCCTCTAGTGAAATATATTCTTTTGTAACTCCATGGAGATAAGCACCTGAAATTTGAAACTTTGTGTGCATAATCTACATAACCTTCAGATCAAAATGGTCTTCTTTTGAGGGACATGTACATCATAGCTTACTCTGATTTAAAATTAACCCTGCTGAATATAACCATAATGATTTTCAGAACTAATATGTATAAAACTGCTTGGCCACTTTAGTCCTCATCTTACAAAGTGTTGTGTTTTACAATGCAGACAGTATTTTACAATAACAGTATCTTACTCTTCAAATAATTTACTTATATGCTAGATTTCTAAATAATTAGAAATCAAAACTCATTCTTGACTGGGAAACCATTAAAAGTCTAGTATGTATAATTCATGTTTTGTTTCTAGTTTTAGAAGGAAATTAAAATTGTGGATGATTATAATTATAATGGGTCCATAGTATTTTTGTATTCTTATGAGATAATTATTTCAACTTCGTGATCTTGCCTTTTCGTGTTCATTGGTAACTACACGTAGTTTGAAAATGAATTTTAGTAATGTAAATTAGTAATCTGTATTAAGAAACCTGAGACTGATTTCTTGTTTGTTTCTTTTTTTTTAATTTCCTCCCAGTTTGTTGCTCAATCTAACTGCCAGCAGTTTCTAAACACTGTATGGTTTGGACAGATGGCAGGCTATCGACGCAAGCACACATGCAAGAAAATTTTGACTGTTTTGATGGTTGGCATTTTCTGGCCAGTTCTGTCCCTGTGTTACCTGTTAGCCCCTAAATCTCGAGTAGGTCGAATAATTCACACTCCTTTTATGAAGTTTATTATTCACGGAGCTTCGTATTTCACATTTCTGTTATTACTTAATTTGTACTCGCTTGTCTACAATGAGAATAAGAAGAATACAATGGGACCAGCCCTTGAGAGAATAGACTATCTTCTGATAATATGGCTAATTGGTAAGTATGATTTGAGTAGATTGAATGAGAATTGCTGATGTACAAATCATTATTCAATAATAATGATTTGTACTACCTTCTTATGAAATTAGCATGCTACTCATTGCTTGACTGAAGTTTACTCATTGGAGGATAGTGTTACAGGGGAAAAAAAACAAACACGTTTTGAGGAAGGGATGTGAAGTGTTACAACAATATCTAGTTATCCCAGAATGTGAAATACCAAAACTAGAATGTTTGTAGGATCTAACAGAAGAGAAATGTGAATTTTTCTTCAGAAGGGCTGGTAGAATTCAGAGTGATGCAAGTGAGAATCAGTTGTACAATAACAGAATAATGTAAAAATTGTTTATCTTCCTGGACATTTTAAAATTCTGATTAAAAAGAAAATAAAAATAGCTTCAAGGCAAAGCAAGTGTATGTTCCTCAGATTAATAGTTTTGCAACAGATAAGAGCCTGTCATCAACTGGTTTTCCTTGGTGCTAAGTTGAGGAATAAAATTAATTCGGACGTTGCTTTAGATTTTTTCCAATAATTTTTCATGAATAGGTAGTATTATTTAGTACGTAGGTGGTTTAATGATTGTGAGTCAAACTTGTTTTGTTTTTTCATCAGCCAACAATCCACAAAACTTTTAACTTCTTCCAGCTCTCTTTTACAAGAAGTGTATGGACAACACTGTCAGATACATGATTTAACTTTTAGGTTGCACTGTGTGGAGTCAGTAGTTGGGCTTGATCGTCTGTGTGGGTCCCTTCCACCTCAGGATATTCCATAATTCTATGAATTCTATAAAAAAAGTAATAGAAATGATCTGGGCTCCTTAATTACTACTGTGTCTTTTTATGGACTTACGCTAGAATCTGAATATTACTAGTAAAGTTATTGTTTCTTTGAAAATCTAGCTAAGATCTTTATGTAATCATGAAGTAGATTAAAAGTATTTGTGCATTGTATACAAGTTAATTATAGTTTTTCTGGATTGGAAATAGTTGGAGTAAGTGTGCAGTTACAGTCATAATATCAATTCCTGCACAGTTTTCATTTCTATTTTAATATACTTTAACTAGATAGAACAGGAGGATTCTGTACATTTTTGTTGGACTAATCCAACTTTAAACAATTGCCAAATTTTTGGGTTCTGCAAAATCTCTTCTTAGTTGTAAATGTGACATTTTTATAGCATTCTACTCAGCTCAGAGAGAAGACTTGGAATATATACGAAATTGCTGGTTTATTGGTACATCAACAATTAAGTAGCAATTCAGTTTTTCATGACCAATTCCATAATGCTTGATTTGAAAAGTAATAATACAGTTTGGACTTGTTGTAGAATTCGGATATTGTTTAAAGTATATGTTGTGTATGCTTATGTATGTATACATATGTGTGCATACTCCATCCTCATCTAGTAAATTGAAGGAGTGTGTTTCTTCATCCTTGTTTTAAAACACAGAAGCAAGTGTTATTTTCACATATTACAGCTTTTCATTTCTGTGTGTCATTGTCACCAGTTATAACTGTACCTGAACGGATGCTTGTTAATTCTGGTTGATGCAGTAGAGGGAGCACAGGTATCATTTTTGTTGAGTAGTCATGAACTTTTGTTTTGGTTGGAAATTCATAGAACATTTTAACGTGTTTTTCGTTGATTGGTGTGTGTTTGCTTTTACATTAAAATTTGGTAGATAAATTAATGGAAACTTATACCTTAATGTAAGGGAATTAGATATGTATCATTTGGTTGACTGGACCTGTGAAAAGCATTTATATAGTCAAAAACACCAGAGTTTTTATCTAAGTAGTTGCGGGTGGTTTATTTGTTATTTTAGGGTGGGTTGGGGTTTTTTTTGTAATGGTGATTCCTTTCATTGTTTAGCTATATTAAAACTGTGGAGTAGTTCATGCAGATTTTGGAAGTACCCAGTACACCCCACACACAAATGCATGCAAGTCTTAAAAGAAACTTGAAAGTTTCAAATGTAGAGTACAAATCAGTCTTACAAACTCCTCCTTTGTTCTGAGATTCAGTATCTGATTTTAGAAATTCTTTTATTCAGTCAAGTCCAATGGCAGAAAGTGTGCCATTACGTGGTCTTGGAAATTTTAATAAAAGGCTGTAGAAACATTTTCTTTTCTTCTTGTAGTATTTTAACATGTGGCTTTCAGATAGGATTGAAAAATTAGCTGTAAGTAACATAAATCATTAAAATCAGGTTATTTTTCATATTATTGAATCTTAAGATTTTTTAAAATAGTAATTGCATTTATAGCTTTAGTGCATATTTTGTGATCGCATATTGTACTGTTTCCTTACGAATATTCATGAAGTTGAAAAAGAATGTGTTTAGAAAACATGTGACAATCAACTGGGAAAAAAAACCCAAGTAACAAGTATTTACCTACATTATTGTCTTCCGTAGTCCCATTAAATTACTTTGTAAAAATCAGTGTCAAAATAGCCACAGCAGAATTTCTAGCATTTAAAGTTAGCAGCAAGTTTTGTATTCTATTAGATTAACTTTCAAAATCATGAATACGGTAATTCTCTTTTCTAAGCTATTGAGCCTAAATCATACAAGTATATTCCCCAGCAAAATAAAGCAACAGAACTTAAATTCTTGTGTGTGTAAGTAACATCATTTATACCATCTTCTACTTCTCTAAGTCCTTTTATGGATTCTGGAACAAATTTAGTGTAAAATATATGGTGATCATATGGAGGGGCACGGAGGTTCTGCTTTAGAAATACTTTATAACCAGGAAGAAGAGAGATTTATAGAAGTCTTTTAACAAACCATACACAGCACACTTTTTTTGTTTTGTTATGCCTTTCAACGTTGCTGTAAAGCTGACTGAACAGCTAAAGTCATGCATTAGTATCTGATTTTTTTTTCCATTCATTGAATCTTGCTTATACTGGAACAAAGTTTTAGAGAAGTTGCAAGGTCCTAAAAGCTGCACACAGTCTAGCAGTTTTTAACTACCATTTATACACATGCTGCTTTTCTTCTTGTCCTAAATATAGTAGCATACATCTGAAGTACTCAAACATTAAATAATTGATTATACATAGAAATCATAGGTGCCGTTACATTTCATCTAATGGTCCTTTCAAGTTTTACAAAAATGTCAAGTCTGCAACAGACATTCAGTTAGTAAAATTCTTAGCAACTTTATTTTTCTGTACAGCAGACGTGGTTAACAATGGTAAAATTCAGTTTGCTATCAACATCTTGAATATTTAAATGTATGTTGCTCTAAGTTAAACTTCTGATTTTTGCAATCAAGTCATGTCTCTTTTCTCTCTTAATGTTATTTAATATTGGTTAGGGTAGGAAAAGTTTCTACTTCTTCAGTCTGTTCAGTAACAGTTACTGAGCTGATTATTCTTAAAAAATGTTTTGTAATACCTACACACTTCCAAAAAATACGTGATGCTTTATTTAGCAATGCAATGCTTTCTGTAATGCTTTTGGAAAAAGATGAATACTTTTCATTCAGAAAAAACATTTGTATTCTAGCACTCTACCTTTATTTACATTTGACATTTTCCTGTCCAATTTTTCTACTATTTGTTTCCTCTCATGCCCTTTTTTATTGAAGAATGTCTTTCTTAGGTGGAAAATAGGCTTGAAAATGTTAAACATCTTGTTGCCGTATGATTAATGCTTGTAATCAAATGCAGTGCTTTTAGTAAATTTACTTGATTACTCCTTTCTCTTTGCTAAAATATCATTTACAAAAGCCAGTCAAAAGTGCTTTAGTTGTAAAAGAATATTCAGTGCAATAGCTTGACTTACCTGGCTTTTTTTTCCCGTGCAGGAATGGTGTGGTCAGATGTTAAAAGACTCTGGTATGATGGTTTAGAAGACTTTTTAGAAGAATCCCGTAATCAGCTTAGTTTTGTCATGAATTCCCTGTATTTGGCAACTTTTGCTCTCAAGGTAGTTGCCCATAACAAGGTGAGCACCCAACTTCATAGATCCAAAGCTCTGCTGGGACTGACTGAACAAATATAGTTCAGTACATTGCTGCAAAATATGTGAAGATATGTTATGTGTAGTATGTTAGTATGTTGCAGTTAAGTGTAGTACATTAGTAATAGCCTACTGTGTTGATACAACTTGGGCTTCCAAGTTAAGTGTTCTATGTGGTATAGGCCATGTAGTTATCAGGATCCCTGATCTTGTTGCATCTTGGGCTTGAAAGAAAAGTTGATGAGGCAAATGGGAGTTAGAAAATGCATCAAAACATGTCAAAGTACTCGGAGCTTCCAAATAGAGCTACTATCTTCTTTGTAAGAACTGTCTGGTGTTCCATATGGCTTGATTTTCATTAGGGGAAATCTCCCCATACAGCTCATCTGATTGGACATTTGAGCCCACCTGATTCCGTAGATCAGTATTATGCAGAAAATTAATACTAATCTCTGTGTTTAGATTGCCTAACACTTTTTTGTATAGAAAGTTCTATTTAGCTTTTGATTACATATGCTCAAATGTCATAAGTGGCTGTGGGGGGTTTTTAATTGTTTTTGGTTTGGTGGGGTTTCTTTGGTTGGATGGTTGGTTTTTTTTAACTAGGGAAAAAAGCCCCAGGACCATAGAGGAGCCTTGTCTTTTCTCTGTGAAAAGCCATCTGGATTTGATTGAAGATATGAGTTATGAAAACTATTATGCCCGTGCTGTTGCCTGTGTTGTTAGCCGCATAGCATATGGCAAGCTGCCAGACCAATTGAATATGAATATTTTAGCAAATTTCAAGCCAGTGTAGTAGCACCATTATTTTGTATTGCAAACTGAGTTGACAGCTGTCTGGGAGTTGGAAGGGAAATAAACCCATTCAGTTCTTCCAAACTTGGTGTTTGGCTCATTTCCCTAGCCTTGCATTGATTCAGAGGCTGGTAATCATTTGGAAGGGAAAACTCAATTTCTTGGAAAAAAGAGAGAGAATGCCATGTTGGGCTACCTTGCCAACTATTTGCTTTGCAACCAGCACATGTCTGTAGCAGTAGTTTCTTTGCTGAGATAAGAGCTCTTTGCTGCTAGATTAAGTTGTAACATTTTTGAAGATGCAGGACTTCGGTCCTATGTAACAGGCATATGCTGGCTTTTTTGCCACTTTAATATGGCAAAATTTATAGTTTATACATTATTTAAAAAAACAAATAAAAATGCTTTGTTTGCATCTTAGGTCTCTACTATTGGCACTGAAGCTGTTAAGAAATAAAGGAAGAGTCTCTGTAGCAGGATTTGTACACATGCGATTGCAATGTATGAAAACATGTTTATCCCTGTTTCTTGTGGTCTTTGTGCAGCACACTTTCAGGCAAGGTATTTTAAAGCATCTTTGAGTTCCTTAGTTTTTTAATGTGCATTTTGAGACCGCAGAAGCTGATAATATAAATGCTGAGTGTTTTCAGCCAAGCTGAAAGTTAGGGGTCTGTGTATATGCCGTGAGTAGTTGAACAGTACCTGGTGGATATACTTGAAGTGTGTGTTCACACCATCAGTATACTTGTGACTTCCATTCTCTGTAGTCATTCATAAAATCCATTGAAGGAGCCCCAGGTCCTAAATCTTTCTAAAACTGGTTAAGACCAGCTGTCACCACATTGCAATTGCATGTGTACATTAGTTTTCTTTGCAACATTTTAATGTTGTTTTTGACTGAGGCCTATTACAGAAGACAACGCATATGTTTGTAAAGTACCTGGGTGCCTGTTTCAACAAACTGTGCAAAACAGAGTGGATGGGAAAGCAGAACAGAGGAACAAATGGTTTGCTGAACAAGTGAGTGGCAGAGTTAGGTGTTGAATTTAAATTACCTGCTTTCTGGCTCCCTCTGGAATGGCTTTTAAAATGCCTTTGTGCATTAAAAGAATGAGATATCCAAAAGAGGTAAGCCATCTGTGAATCGTATGTGTTAATTTCTTTTACACAGTTGCCTGTTTTGGAGGCAAAAGTAGGGAGTGGTGCATGGGTGCATTTGTGTATTTATAATGTCAATGATGTAACTTTGTCCTTTTTATATTACAGTTTCACGATTACGCTGAAAGGAAGGACTGGGATGCATTCCATCCTACCCTAGTGGCAGAAGGTCTTTTTGCTTTTGCTAATGTTCTTAGTTATCTGCGTCTCTTCTTCATGTACACAACCAGCTCTATACTGGGACCACTCCAGGTGAATATCATTACTGCTTGAGAAAATATTAAACTTGATCTTAATGTGCTAGGAAGAGCCTTATCGAAAAGAGAAAAAGCAGAAATGCAAGTAAGAAAGTCAGAAAGTAAAAACTAGAAAGAAGTGATATTGCATTGAAGTTTGGGGGTTTTTTAATCTCTCGTGTAAAACATACTGATTTAGATGAAAAAACGTAAGAAAAGGAATGGAAGACCTAGTGTAGTTCACTTTCTTATTTTTTTTCCATGATAACTGTACTTAAACTTTTTGTTTTCATCTGTTGTTAGTTTAACATACTGCATAAGTGTCTGCAGTTTGAAAACTGTAAGGATCAGGTTCTTCCTGTAAAGTTCTATGCAAATGATGGTCCTAACTTCTTACCACTAAAAGATAGATGAATGAGATGTGTAGCAAGGAAGAGCAATCAAAAGTCTTTCTGGTTATATCTGAGATCTCACTGAAGCTGCACATTGAGTCAAATTGTGCAAATTGCTTTGGTTTGAAAAATATAAACCTCTCAAGAGTATTGAAATAGTAATCTATTTATAGCCAGTTATAAGAAGGGAGAACAGTTCTTCTTACTTGAAATTTGCTGGAGCCTTCCAGTGAGTAATAATGACAGTAAAAACCACATTTTACTTAGGTAATAAATTTAATTCAGTCATCCGCAGGTGGTGGGGGAAGCATGAACAGTCTTGTGTTGCAATGCTGGAACAGAGGAGACTACAGTTTCTAAGCTAAATTCAAATTTTCCACTTAAAGTTGGGATTTAACCTGGTTTTATGCGAAGAATTTAATTTTATTCTCCTGATTTGAAAGCAGACATAGAGTTTTCTATTGAGTTTATGCCATGTAGTTTTTTGTTGGTGGTTTCTTTTTTTAATCACAGGCCCTCTCATCTTAGTCTTGGTGCTATTAAAGGTGATAAACTTCAGATAAACTGGGTGGACATGAAGGTGCAATATGACACTATACAGGAGGTCTAGTACCTTTGGGTGCAGGGGAGGGAACCTGGACTATTACTAAGAAATCACTTTTAGGATGCAGTTACCTCCCTCAATCCTTTTTAGATTAAAAGGAGGAAGAAAGCTTCCTTCTAAAAAATACTGCGAGTGGAAGTCACCTCTTATTACACTAGCAGGATTTTTTTCCGTTCTGTGGTTTTTCTGTTCAGCTTGAGTCCTTAGCACTGACTGATTTTGGTTTTTTGCCAGTGAAAAGCCTTACAAACTAAGACACCTGTTACTTAAAGCACAGCTTACTGAAAAAAAGCTTTGTGTAGGTATACTTCCAGCTTCTCTAGCTTCTCTTCCGGGAGATTTATGACAAATCAGGTCAGACAAGTCACTGCTTTCTTGTACCAATGATTTTAAAAAACGTATCTATTTGTTTATTTTCCTCCCTGATAGTGATAGGATTTAGTTAATACAGCTGGTTGTCAACATCGTCACTGGGTTTGCAAGTATCTGTTGAATGAAAAGATGCTTGGAATAAATAGGGTAGTCATCCAGTGATTATACTGATGGGTTTTGTCCTAATAGGTCAAATCAATGCTTTGTCCTCCCTTGTAACGAACAGCACAAGTTTTAAGAGCTTTGTGGCAGAAGGTGATCTGGAAGGATCCTGCAAGAAACATTATCACTATTAAGCATAAAAGCAGAGTCAGTATTTGGGAGCAGCAGGGGGTTTTTTAACTCTTGCTCTGCAACTAGAGCTATACCAAAGATCGTTCTGAAGTAAATACTTTTGGCTCAGATCAGTAGGTCTTGTATCAAGGCTTTAGGATCTAGCTGAAAACCTCCAACTTGAAGGTTCATCTTATTTTAAAGATTTGGAGTACTTAATGTTACTGCACAAATAATTATATTTTAGAATAGTTTTGTTTCATGAAGAGTAGTCCTTCTTTGAAAAGAAAGATAATCACTTGTTAAATCGATCCTTTTAAAATAATCTGTAAAAGTGCTTTAAAAAGAATGCTCATAGTTCTTGTAACCTGTCTGATGTTAGTGAAAGATGCTTGTTTCTCCTGTGAGTTTTGTTTGTTTCAATTCTTGCTCAGTTCTCTTTAGCTATGACAATGTTGCTGTTAATTTTTTTATATTTCTTCTTTTATACATTTTTAAATGGAAATGTACTTGCATGCTTTGAAAAAATACTGAAGTCTTGATGTTGCAGTAAGCATTAGGCTTGTTACACAAATTGATGGAACACTGAAGTCTCTCCAGATTTTAAAGAGATTCACTATTTAATGTACATATTTATTTATGTACTAGATCTTTCACAAGTTTTTTGTTAGGAGGCTATGTTATGAAATTTTCCAAGTAAATAAAAACAGTCAACAGTCACTCCATTCAGTGGCACACTGAAGCTTATGTTGTTACTGTTGGCCAGTGCAGCTTGTGCAACAACTCTTACAGTATTTTCTGAAAGTAGGTCACAGAGTTCAAATAGTGGTAATCAAATATGGCATGGAAACCTAACAGTGTGGGGGGAAAGGCAGCTACTATGCTCTCTTGGCTATTAGAGTTATTTTTAAGCATTCAGTTACTTTACTTACTGATTAATACAACCTATTTTAATACTGCTTTGTAAATTGGCTGTGTGGTGTTTTTTTAACAGAAGATGTAATCATCTAATCTAGGGGAATATTATTCTATTTCAAATGCTTCGAAATTCTAAATACATAGAAAGAAATAGCATGACTATATGAAGAAAGCAACTGGTATTTGGGCTGTGTTATTACACCTTATTCCAAACAAAATGGGTTTGAGTGGTTTGCAGTTTTTGTGCATTCCTGTTTCATCTGCTTTGTCTCTCTCTTGCTTTGCCTGTGACCATGGGTCAGTTAAATGCTAAATGTTTTGTTGGGTTTTTGTTTGTTTTTTTTTAAAGGATAGAGGTCATGAAACAGTATGGTGGGAATTACATTCATCCTCTGACCAAACGATATAATTACTGCATAGCTCTGCTTACAGTTGCAGATTCTCCATGACCATGGCAAACTATGCAAAGAATCTAAGAGAATCTGCTGTGCCACCGGGGTACTAAGTGAGTTTCCAGTAGCATGGGAGGGAGCAGGAGATGGCACTTCATCTCCCAGTCATCTTGTACTTGCAAAACCTGACCAGTGATACAATTCTGGACTATGATTTAGTGTAGATTATGATTCATACAGCATTAGGCTTTCCACACACTCATTTATATAGAGGATTAGATTTTACCCAACTACATTTTAGATCTTTGCATTCTTTATAATAGTATATTGTTCTCTGAAGAAGTTTGTAGGAAGAATAATTTAAATGCTGTAAACAGTTTATGCTGCATCTGTGTAAAAATTTGTGCTTATGACAAAAGCAAGTCAAGATCTTCTCTGCATTGGAAAAATGCACAAGCTTTTTTTTATTTTTAAAGATGCTGTATTTGTACTGTTGCAAGCTTCTGTATAGGATATTTTGAAATGGAAACTAATAATCTGAATTGTGTCATATCTTCTGTACTTCACGCCCTTTAATTTTTATGTGCTTACACACCTACTCATTGTGTATATTTAAAAACTTGCATAAATCATACAGTGAATTAATTCTGTGTTCTGCAGATGGGCTTTGATATACTACTTTTTGTTTAGTGATGAATTATGATTCCAAATGTTTTGATTAATTCAGTGTCCTTAAGTGTTTTCTTAACTTTCTATGATAGGAGTTATTTTTAAATTAATTTAATTTACTGGTTTTATCTATTGACTTGTGAGTTCCTTATTACCGTTGTTATTACAAATAAAGAAAAAGGTGTACATAGTATTGCTTATGGTTAATTGAAAGATAGGAACTTAATTCTGTCAGATGATGTTAAAACTACTTGAATTTTCTTTTAACTTCTAGAATTTTTCGCTGAAAAATGATACAAGGGTACCTCCTGAGTTTGAGGTCTGCTTAGCATCTTAAAGTTAAACATTTACAATGTAAATAGATATTTTTTTCTTGATTACAAGCTGAAGGAGAGAATACAAACAAAAATAACTACATGTTTTACTAAAATTGGAAATGAATCTGTTTCACAGATTTCAATGGGGCAGATGCTACAAGATTTTGGAAAATTTCTGGGCATGTTTCTTCTTGTCTTGTTCTCGTTCACAATTGGATTGACACAACTTTATGATAAAGGATTTACTGTAAATGAAGAAAAGGACTGTGCAGGGATTTTCTGTGAACAACAAAGCAATGACACATTCCATTCGTGAGTTTGGTATCTGTAAAATGGTTGTATTGTTCTAGTCCTTAATTCCTAGTAATTAAACAAAACTGGAATTTTTCACTGAATTTGAATTTACACTCACTTTAGGTGATTGCTTTACCTAACCAGATTTTTTTTCTTGTTTTTGTAGGTTTATTGGCACATGTTTTGCTCTGTTCTGGTACATATTCTCCCTGGCACATGTAGCAATCTTTGTCACACGTTTTAGCTATGGTGAAGAATTACAGTCTTTTGTGGGTGCTGTTATTGTTGGTACCTACAATGTGGTGGTTGTGATAGTATTAACTAAGCTCCTAGTGGCAATGCTTCATAAAAGTTTTCAGCTGATAGCAGTAAGTGGTTTCTGATTAATTACCTATAATTGCTATCTGTATTTTTGGATTTCATACAAATTTCTTCCTACAATGTGTAGACTAATCTACAGATCTCCATGGATGAGCTCTGCCTCTGAGCTCACAAGGGGCATCTTTCCTTCAAATACGAACTTTTTATTGACTTTGATCCAAATAAAATGGGTACTTTGCCAGGCTTTGGCCCTCTGAGAATTGAAGACTTTCTTGATACAATGGCTGTTCAAGTCAAGATGCTGTTCTTGATAAAGTGTGGTGCTTGGGCATTTGATAAGGGGGTTTATACCTTCATAACTGAATTTTGTATGTACACTAGAGTATATAGTGAATTGAAGAGATATGTTTTATATTTTAATTATTTAGTGTATGTAAACAAATTTATTCAAATATATATTAAAATACTATATAATAGAAGTTAAATAACGGTCAGTGTTTAAGGTATGAGAAAATAAAACTTATGAAATAGCATGTTAATATTTTTGCTTCTGATCTCTGTTAATGTTTCTGATGCTTTAGAATCATGAAGATAAGGAATGGAAGTTTGCTCGTGCCAAGCTTTGGCTTAGCTACTTTGATGACAAATGCACGCTACCTCCACCTTTCAATGTTATTCCCTCTCCCAAGACTATCTGTTACCTTTTCAACAGTCTCAGTAAATGGATCTGCTCTCATACATCAAGTGGCAAAGTGAAACGTCAGAACAGCCTAAAGGTAAGACATGATTGGGAAAGCTGTAGGCTCTGAAGCTGGAAAGGTGCTGCTTGCTAAAATGAATCAGCAAATTGCTGCGTGAAGCTGCCTATCACATGGTGAGTGCTCCTAAAATGAATAGGCACTCTAGAATAATGTGTGTTGCATCCAAATATAAATAAGTACGTGTTACCTATTTCCACTTAAGTGAGATTCTCTTAACTTTCAGTTTTGGGAATTTCAGTCTCCTTCCCTCCAACCCCTAGTGGCCTCAGAAATAGTCTGGAAAAATGCTTTGATTGATTAAAAACTTACAGAAACCTCAAAGAAGTATGTGCTGATTTAAAAAACGGTGAGGTTGAAGTATTCTTTGGGGAAGATAACTGGTTTAAAACAGCAGAAAAATGTCAAATAACTAAAAAGGATCACTGAAGCTGCTTGTTATTGGGGGAGGGATTTTTTTATAGATGTTTTTATTGCACCGTGTAATTTTGCATACTAATTTTGCATCTTCTTGCCGACAAAAATAGCATTAAATAAACTAAATTCAAAGACTTTATGGAATGCATAATGACAAACGTTCAGGATTATGGAACTCTTAATTGCTCATAGGATGATTACTAAATCAGGTAGATCAAAAATTTTCAGTTGTGCTGGTACAGCAGATTATAATTTAATTTCAATTTTGCTGGAAATTTACATACATCCTGATGCGCACAGATGTACAATGTATCTATAAAGTAGTTTTGTTCATATTTATTCTCTGTATAATTGTATACAGGCTTTAGGGCTCAAAAATCACTTTTTCATAGTACATGTGTAATGTTTGTTTAAAGGAATGGAGAAATCTGAAGCAAAAGAGAGATGAGAATTATCAAAAGGTGATGTGTTGCTTAGTCCACCGTTACTTGACTTCCATGAGACAGAAGATGCAAAGCACGGATCAGGCAACTGTGGAAAACCTAAATGAGCTGCGGCAAGACTTGTCAAAATTCCGAAATGAAATGAGAGACCTGCTTGGCTTTCGAACTTCTAAATATGCTATGTTTTATCCAAGAAACTAAGGCCTAACTTTTAAAGGAAAAGTGTGTACTTTTAGATACCTATAGATGAAAGCATTGACTAATTCTGTTGCCAGACCAAATTGAAAAGAAGATTATTGCACAATAATACATTTGAAAATGCATTTGTATGAATTGCAGCTAGATGCAGCAGTGGTGGAAACAAATGCAGAAACAGATACAGTAGTTTTCTTAAGCTCTTAATCTTAGTGTGTATATAAAATTTGTATGTAGGAATTTTTTTAATGTTCCTCAGACTGTGGCTGTCGGGTGTCAGAGCTTCATAGCTAGCACAACGTGTTTATTTCTTCTATTTTTGCTGTTTGTTCCCTTTTGATACTTGTTTTTCAAGTTGTGGGAGAAGATAGGCTTTTTAAAACAAAAATCCAGCCTATGTTTATTTTTAATAGAAAAGTCAGATCTAGAACAATAGAAAATTTCCAGCACAGTTGGAAATGATGTTTGACTGTAGGTTACAGTGCATGTGAAGACTGTATGGCTCTGAAAGAGGCAGTTCTAGTGCCAAGTTTTATACGTTAACATTAACTGTGTGCTAACACTTACAGAACAAAGAAAATCAAATCATCAACACTATTCCCTTTCATGGGAATACTGAGATGTTGAACTTAAAATAGACCAACCATTTCTTGAATGTTATGGTTGTATGTAAGACAATCAGTTCCTGCTTGGACTTTTCAGCGGTGCCTCAACAGTACGTTTTACTATACATGTTAAGATTGGGAACAGAATTTTAAAACTAACCTGTGAACTTTAAATGTTTAGTATCTTGGGGTTTTAAAATCTGGCTGATAAATTATTTGAACTACTAAAACCTGTGATTTAACAAAAATGAGGTGGAGCACCTGAGCGCTGTTATTTGCAATGCTGAACAATTCCTGTGAAACATTGTACACTTCTTTCTGTGAGAACATACTTGGCATCTGCTCATTGGACAGATGTAGTGTAGAAGGGCCTGCTTTAGACAGGTTTTACGTATCCTACTTTTAAACTTGTCTTTCTTTTTCCCTTTTTTTTTACCACAATTGTTGCAAAGCTGAACATCTTTTTGTGGCAGGAATACTGTGTTTTGTGAGGACATGTGATTTGACTTTGCTTACAATGGACAGTAAGGGCTTTGTGTTTTTTTCTGTGCTAGAGGGCCCTGTATGACTTTATATGCTTATATATAATTCAAATTGACAAATTGTAATTGAGCAATGTGAGATTCCTGTATTTTTAATTACGGAATAAGTATATTTATGATAGCTAAAGGATCGACTGACAATTTTACTGTTACGATGGTGCTCTTCTAAAATGGTCTTATGTCTAGAAGGCGCAGGTAGCCATAGTGGTCTTTGACTACAGTTGATTTTGGGAGATTGATAGAGTGGAAGCTTACATGAATGTTTACTTTTTTGAAGGAATTCTTATAAGACTCTTTCTGGTAAAGGTAATATATTTTCTGTACTATGAAATTATGTGTATCTGAACTAGGGTTTAATACTCTGCTTCCAGAAGTCTTATGTTACAGAGATGCTCTGGTAAGTCTGTTGGCTTTTCATGTGAATAGGAAGCTAACCTCTTGTGTTCAAAGCAAAGAGGATCGCTGAATTTTGTATTTGGACTCAGATCTCATGTTTGAATAATACACCAACATAAAAACTATGTACTGTGTATGTTATGTATAAGCAAGGAAGCAGACAAATAAAAGCTCTTTGAAAAAGATGGTTGTATTAATATTAGTCATATTTGAAACACGTTGTATCAGGTGCCATATTGTAAGTTCTTTGTCATGATAAGATAATAAGCTTAAGGAAGGCAGCTGGTATTAATGTGTTCTTACCTCTCTTCCTTGTAGAACCATCTTGTTCAGTTCATTTAAACGGCTTCATGCAGGGCCATGAAGTGATGCCTGAGCTAGTTCCAAACAAGCTAGATTGGATTCTAGATGCACTGTCAGCTGCTTGACACTCATCTCACACGGATTAGTTCTTTTGGGAAGCTGGGTATCTTTATGAAGCAGCATGCTAATGTAGCTACTCCTGATTGCTTTTGATATGGTAAGCAGAGTTACTGAGAGCTAGCTCAGTCGTCGTCACATGGCACTGTGTTCTACTACAGTGTAGATGTGTCCTTAGGAAGAACTGCTGTATTTCAAGGTGCTTTTGGCAGGGTTGGATTGAAACGAGATTCCAGAGTTTTTATTTGTCCCTGAAATACCCACCTGCAAAGTGACAGATGCCAGAGAGAGAGGTGTTTGTTCTCTGTAGTACCTTAGTTGTATCACATTTTGCATTTCTGCCTTGTTTCAAAGCTGTTGCAGTCTTCTTATCTACTTGGCTACTAATTAATACAGAGTGCTTGGTACTATTTGATCAATCTTGTCTTCTCATGTAGATTGTCCTACTTCACATGTATTAAACATGCTATTGCTTTCTCACTTGGCAATTTAACACTGGCTGTTCCAGAAGTAGTCTGCAGATGTTGGGGCTTTCAAGATCTCCCTTACGCGCTTTCGCAGAGCGCTTCTGGACAAGCAGAGATTTTAGGTGTCTGTGATACTTCTTTAAACTGGGATGTCAAGAAAAAAAGTTTGGAGAAGCTGGAGTTTACTTGGCTATAGGATAAAGAATTTCTTTTTACAAATTTTAGTGCAAGTCGTGACAAGATTTGTACAAATTTTAGTATAAGTCATGAAAGGACAAAATGAGAAATGCTGATTTTTCTTTCACGTTGAAGTCTTAAGTTTACAGTCACTACATCTGCTTTTAAAAACTTGTAATAATTGTTACCTGTGTTTTGTAACTGATTCTCACTTGAGAAAACTGGCGCTGCTCTGTGTTTCTTTGAAGTCCTGGATCCTGTTCCATGTTGCAGGGCTACTGTTGTCAGTGCTGAGATTTGGGAAAGAAATTGGTCTAAAGGGAGTGTTGAGAAGAGCAGGCAGGAGCTTTCCCTATCTGCCGTTTGGGAGAGGAAGAGCAGGCTGCCACACTCTTCTTGCCTCACTGAAAAAAGTTAGGTGACAGATGGTCATGTCATCATAAATAAAAATAGATTATTGTAGTTCAAGACAGTTCTGAGCATGATTTCCACATTGCTGAGAAATGTGGAGAGCACCATGCATAAAAGCCCTTAATCTGCATAGGAATTAATACTGGAAAATTAAAATTACAAATTAAAAATTTTAAAATTACAAACATACATCTGCTTTGCAAACAAGTGTTGCTGTTATTTCTATAGAGAAATGCTGTTTGGTTTTGTCAGTAATGCAAAGGCCTAGCAATCTGTACAGAGTGGTTACAGCACTGAGCTGTTTGATGTGAGCTGCCAGCACAGCCTTTTTGTACCTTTGTGCCTCCCTCTGATGCTTTTGTCTCCTGCCTAGCTACCCGTTAAGTCTTCGGAACAGATGCTGCTGTGCTACTGAGCTGCACTGTGGCAGTACCTCTTGGCATTGCATATGAGAATCAACAATTGAAGAAGAATGGTAATCCACATTCTACTACTGAAATAAGCAACGAGTGCTTTCATAGGGACTGTGTATTTCATTACAGTTTCCTGCCCATGGTTACAGAGTATCAAAAGAACTCTGGTATGGTATTTATATACCAGGAAGACAAGCACTTAAAGGGACCTCAGACTGTGTTCCAGCCATGCCATTTTTATTAGTGTTCAAGTTTTACCCAGTTTGAAAAGTATGTATTTCATACTTGCTTTTGACCAAAGTGTTCTTCAACTTCTCAGTATTAATTTTTGCCTATACTTGTTTCTATTCCTCCATCATTGGTTATAGCCTGTCAGTTTGAGTAACAAATAATTGTGTACAAAAGACAGACCTCACAAAGATCTTTTAACATTTTAAGATTGTCTAACTGCTTCCAGTCTGTTCCTTCCCTTATCCTCAAAATAGCTACTTGTTTAACCTTTTACATACAGGAATGAAATAAATTAGACAGATATGCTGCTATTTACACTACTGGTGCCAGACTGAGCATTGCTCTGTTGTCTGTCCTTTCACAGTAGAGACAAAAAGGTAAGCTATTTGCATGTGTACTTTATTGCCACTAAAGTAATTCCTACCTTCCTCCTCCCTAATCACCTTACAGAACTTAATAGTGACGTTTACTAACTAGATTATAGCCATCAGCAGAGAAAAGCATGGTGCTGTTTTACAGTTGTCTTAATTCTTTGAAGAGTAAATCCACTTCCTGTTCAAATCAATGATTCACTGACTTAAATGGAAGAAAAATCAGGCCCTTAATCAGCAACGAAGGGTAGTGTCAGTCATACTATACAAGACTCAAACCATCAAAAGCATGTAAATGATCAAAAAAGAGTTTCTGTGTTTAGCCTGCCCCGCTTTATACATAATGAATAACTAGTTGGTGTATGATTTAATCTTAAAATATTTTATTAAGCACAGATTATAATGCAGAAATCCATGTAATAAAACAACTTCAAAGAAAAAGCTAAGTTAAAATGAGTTACTATAAATATTGCACTTAGAATTCTTACTTTACATACACAACTCCTTAAAAAAATCGGACAGTTATAAATTAACAGCTTCCAAGTAATTGGAATTTGGTATGTTTGAGATCAGATGGCTGTGCTGCAAATCTTCGGCTTCAAGAGTTAGGAGGACCTGTTCTCATCTTGATAGGTACATGTAATGGATACCAATTTGTGCCAGGGTGTGCTTAGGTGGATGGGAGGGAAGAAAGGGTGAGCGTGGTCTTGGTGTTGACAGTTTATTTTCACGATTTATACTAAGTGAAAATTATTTTTCAAGAGAGATGACAGAATGCAGCTGCAGAGTTTAGTTTTAACATGTTTTGTTTTTCAAGGCATTTAGGATCTTTGAGTTCTTAGTCTTAAAACTCATGACAAAGCTGTTGGGAAAGACTTTGCCTTTACCGTCTTCTTCTACCTGGCCCATGATGACGTAGTTTAAACCTACAAAGGAGAGTATGATATGACAAGACAGAAATCCGGGACATGATTTGGTAAGTGTAGTTCTTTTATCTGTGGTCTCTATTCTTTTGTACTGTTACCAATGCCTTCTAACATTTTTTTTCTTCCTACCTAAAGCATGTACTTCCTTACCAGTCTTTGCTATGCTTGTTACACAATGAAGTAGTTATCTAAAAATCAAGTAGATACATAGCTAAGTATCTACTTCATAATTAAAAATATAGGAGATACTCATTAAATGTAGTGTGTCAAATGAGTCTGAAAGACATTAGAAATGTAGTATAAACACTGGATAACTTGGCTACTACCACCCCAATTGGAATGTGTCTCATTCATTTTTGATATTTTCTCATTGGCTGAGCTTAAGGATAATGCACTTAAGGGATAACGCACTTAAGTCTCTTCATTCCCTTTTACTTCCCCAAAGACAAAAACATTTTCTAGATACATAGACAGTCAGGCAAGCAAGGTGGGCTTAATGTGGGATAAGCCCTGGCTTTGGAGAAATTGGATGGATTTGTGTATTTTTATGGCTTAGAAGGGTTAGAGGTTTGCAAGGCCTTAGGCTAGGAGTGATGTTATAGGGGTATAAGCAGAAAAAGTTTAGATATTAAGTAATGGCTGTTAAAATAATTCATGGAGATACAGGATGAGAAAAAGAAGTATGTGTTTTGGAGCCACTGGTCTGCCTAAAAGGAGACAATTTGTTCCATCAAGGATTTTATTATGTCTCCACAACAGATGTCTAGTTCCCAGAGCACTAAAGGTAAAAGCAAAAGCTAGTTTCTGACAAGGATTTTTCACTTTGGTACTGCCCACTTTGAATTAATATGCTTAAATACCAGTAGTATCCTGAATGTTACCAGGGTTTTTTGACGCTTATTAAATTACTTTTAGTGTTTCACGCTATGATTCCATTTATGTTCTCTTGCTCTCTACCTGTTTACTCAGGAGGGAGAGCTGAAAACTTATTTTTTACTTAGTTACTTCAATGAAACACAGTCTCAGTATTTCTTATAGCACTATATAGGTGGTAGCCCTTGTTAGATTTAACTGGAAATCATTCTGGTTGATCCACTCTGTATAATACTGTTTAAGACAGCTGTAGAAATACTGTCTGTTTGCAGGTAGAGTGGGCTTAATACTACTAGTATTTCTACAGTAAAGATTTAAGTATATACAGAAGATAAGCAACAGGGAAACGTGCTGACTTTTGTCATTTGCTGTGACATACTGCTCTTCTAGGCATAGCATGCTGTTATTTTTCTCTTTTAAATAACTGTGTATGAAAACTAGCTCCAAAATACATACATGTAAAAACAAAATGTAATTGAGCCTCATTTGAGAGAACCAAATCAGATTTTACTTCCTTTCACGTGGGTTTAAAAGAAAAAAAAAAAGTTTTTCAAACTCCTTTGATGCGAGTCTAATCCTTTATAAGTAAAACTGAAAAATGCAATATAAACCTGGATAACTAGTTATTTTTATCTTAAATTTATTATAATATTAGTTGCTGATTATAGAAACAATTACTGTAATTTTACTGATTTTTATGGTCATATTTCAAATAGCAGTTTTCAAAACTGTTGTCTCTTATAAACACACAAAGCAGTTATTTTTGTGTACTTACCTCTTCTGATGAGAGGACACTGCTTACATACAACAGTAATCTTGGCACTCATACTCTTGCCAGCTTGTTGAATTGCTAAATTTCCCTCCTTATATACATTAATGATTGATATTGTTGCATGCAGACTGCCAGCCCGTGTTATTGCTGTGATTACAGTTCCAGTTATTACTAGAAGAAAAGACATTTGATATATTTGATACATTTTTATTATTTTTTAGACATACATTTTGAAGCATCATAAAAAATGAGTATCAGTCCATAATAAGGAAACAAACAATACTGGAAACAGTTACTAAAAATGTGGGTATCACCTGTAATAGATAATTCACTGCTGACAAATTTTGGTGGCACTGTTCCTAGGATGTATCAGTCTCTCGCAAGTCCAATTCATAATTTCAACTAAACAGTACAATTTGATAGTACTTTTAATGACAAATTTTAATACAGTGGAAAAGTTGAATTGAAAACATTCTAGCCAAAAGCTGGATTCCCAGCTCTCTGACACTCGCAAATGACTAGCAGGGAATAGGTAATGCCCTAGGAGCTAGATTTTGATCTGTCTGAGGCCTCATACTGATACAAATTAGCTGATTTCAGCTAAATTTAGACTACAGATTAGACCATCATACTCCCAAAGACCTCTGAGTATGAAAGTAAAGATGCCATTTTTTTCCTAGGATGACTAGATTAACTTGTAGGCCATCTTTATTTATCAAAAGGGAATGATAAATGATATTAGCAATTTTTTTTCTTCTCAGATCACTTTTTGTAAATAAGCTATTCTATCCTAGGATCAACTAGTTCTTCAGTTATCAAGTATGTGCAGCTGGATTTATTTTACAAATCTGCATAATCCACATTTGGGATTAGGTGTTTGTAAATTTGCACATAATCTTTCTTTAATCAAGAGGTTTTAATTAAATGGGAATGTTCAAATTCAATCAAAAGAGAACTGTGAATGTTAAAATGCTGAGTATTGCAATTATAGTTCTAGAAACAATAAAGATGAAATGCATGATAAAAGAGAAATAGTTCTTATTTGCTAAATTCATGAATTCAGCAAACAAACTTGGAATAAATCGTATTCTACAAACAGCACACTTTCTGTTCTTACCCTAGGATACACTTGCATTCATAGTGGTAAATAAAATATTTTTATTCTTACTCCTGCCATGGAAAAGACTGAAACATTTCAAGTAGTTGACAAAAGATGAGAGTGAATGTGATTTATTACCCTGATGCCAGAGGAAAAAGAAGAAGTTTTATATAGTGCCATTTACAATCAACCACAAGAGCTGAGGTGTGGTCAGTAAGATGAGACTTTCTGGGGTTTTTTCTACCGGCTTCTTTTGGTCTCGAGCAAGTCTACACTAGTTGCAAATTAAAACAGGCTGGTGGTCAGGAGTGCTAAGGGGTCATGCTGCAGTGATTCCATTCTGCTTCAGGGTACAGCCACAACCCTCAACTGTTTTTCTAGCAAAATTGTGCAAAGCTGCCCCCACTTTCCCAAAACAGCAGACTACTACTCATCTCACAGGATTAGCTATAAAGTCAGAGTTAGATTAAAACAAAAAAAAAAAAGGGCTGGGGGGGGAAGTTGTCCCATCAAATTTTTAGGCATGTTATAGGGGATTAATAAAGTCTGCAGTGTTACTCTTGGAAAATACTCTGAGACATAACTGAATAAATCAGCAGTGACAATGCCATCCAAATATTCAGCAGACACCATTTTTCCTGAGTGATTTGTGTCTGTGTGTGGAAAGCAGTGCTTGTAAGCTTCCATGCCTTCTAATTTCTTTTAAAAATATTTTGGAAGTCTATAAACTGAACTGTGGAATAGTCAGCATGTACAGCCTAAAATGTGTATTGGTTGGTTACAGACAAATGAGAGGACAATCCAGTAATTGAATCAATACTTTCCTGTAGGAGGTTGTCTTACATTGTCATTTGCTTTTCACGTTGAGAAAGTATGTTTGTTTCAGACATGTGCAGTGCCCATTTCAGAATATCTCCAAGAGGGTCTTGAGTGAAACACAGCTACTATTACCAGATACACACATAAGATGGTAAAAATATAGCCTCTGTATTAATGATAACTCAGAACTACGTCTGGTAAAATTCCTATGAGTCTAAAAATACAGTGCCAAGCGAACAATTAAATTAAATTAAATTAAAATTAAATTAAATTAAATTAAAAAGAAACAAACTTTGCTTCCTTACCGAAGTTGCTTGAACAATAATTGCTTTCAAGAGTCCCACTCCTCTTACACTTTTGCTGGCACAGGGCAGCTGTTGGTTTCACAACTTTTTGAAGAGCAAAAAATTGAATTTGAAATGAGGTATTTGATACAAATGCAAAGTTGTATGTTTAAAAAAAGAAAGGTGAATAATCCTGATGTATACAATAACTAGATCTGGTATTGCAAAGGATGAACACAACAATAACAATATACCTTTGCTCTGCCATCACCTCCAATTATCATCTTTTCATGTGTGTCTCAGCTACGTATCTGTTCTAATGACCGTATAGAATGGGATGTTACAGAAATTTACATTTGATTGCAGTGTGGTCTTAAATATGTAATTTATTTAGTGTTGTTGCCTCTTCCCATACAGCCTTAGTAGTACACTTAAAGTATTATAACATTCTGTTACAGTCACACTTCAGAGGGATGGGGTTGCCTTTTATATGAAATTACTGTGCTGTCATGGAAGAGATCAAGAGTTCAAATTCCTAACTTTTTTTCCTAAATTTTTCACATAGCTTCATGACATGTAGTACTGCAACACAACATAGTGTTTAAAGTATCTATTTAATATTAGGCATTGATGTTTCCTTTCTGAAGCAGAATGCTTTGTTTATAAACAAGTGAATACACTTTGGGGTTTTTTTTCCTCCTTGGGTGAATGTTAGTAGTCTCTGTACTTTACTCAGCTAACCCTTTCTACATAATGTGTTGGGATGCAGTATTTTTAAGGCTTTTATGTTCTTTTCAAATCTGTTTGGAATTGGTCAATGACATCATAATTATTGGAAACATGGAGCTGAGACAGACATTAAAAAAACCCCAAACCCCTACATAACACTAACTTCCAGGAAACATCAAATTAGTTATGAAGAATATCTTTGCAGTTTTTCACTTCCTTTAGAATGGATCATTTTGCAGAAGTTTTATTCAGCTATACTTTCTGAAAAAGAACTTACGAATATTTTCCAGTCAGTATTTTATACTTCTCTTTTAATTTAATTGATTCTTTCAATAGTTTTGAAAGTTTCCAACATTCAACTGAATGCCAGTAAAATTACTTTGTCGTCAGTGTTATACCCATGACTGTTAGAAGATCTGCATACTCATTGTTTTGCCTTTCAAATCCAAAGTTTAGAAATTGGACCCCATATTTTTCATTGATTTGGGGTTGTTTGGTTTTGTTTGGGGTTTTGATTTTTTTCAGTCTCCACATGATTGGTATTTAGTGGGCCTCTTTAGAAAGTTAAATGCCTCCCACAAGGAAAAGTGTTCTGAAGAGCAAGTTACTATGTCTATGGAGACGTATCTAGTCATATTCTACATGATGTAGCCTCAGTCCTGCAGTCAGATCTACACAGTCACGGGAGTGAAACTCCCACTGCCATCACTTCCGCTTGATGTATCTGCATAGTTCTTTCCCACTGTTGTGTATTTCTAAAAATATTATTAAGTATATGCTGAGTTGCTTTTTATGAAGTGACTTCTGTGTAGAATACAATGTAGAAATAATACACTATATTCAGCTCCTAGAACTTTAAACTAAATGATAACTTTTCAAATTATTATTTTAAATTACAGTTAGCGCTTGGCAGGGTGCCATGCCATTTAATTAGTTTTCTTATCTCACAGAACCTCATATCTCAGTGTTACATGCAGCACGACAAAAACTAAGAATTTAATGTTCCTTGAGTCTTCCAATTCAATCTCCGTAGTAGGAAGATAAGAAA
Organism: Steatornis caripensis; assembly: GCA_013398225.1. NCBI lineage: Eukaryota > Metazoa > Chordata > Aves > Caprimulgiformes > Steatornithidae > Steatornis > Steatornis caripensis. Next base: position 84,895 of record VZSC01010783.1, read on the forward strand.
TGTAGCAGGTAAATGAGTCACAGGTGCATGCTGTATGGTAGCTGCCAAAAATTTATTGAGGTCCTCTGATGTTTCTAAATTTAAAACTGGGATTATGCATTACAAAATATTCTTGTTTGGTCCTCTCACGGTTGTTTTTTATGCTAACACTTCAGGTTTTACTTTTGAGTTTAGCAGATTTTTGTTGGTCACTAACTTCGCTATGATTTGTCAGTAGAGGCTGCCTATTGTTTGTACAGACAAGTAAGGTATTCCACCAAAATACGAACTGGAGAAGATCTCAATTAAAAGTTTTGTTGCCTACTATTTTATGTGTAGCCATACTGACAAGCCATGACTTGATCCAATGAAATAAGAAAATCAATTCCTCAACCATATGTACTGGATCAATCTTCATTACTTTTATTAATATATTGTATAGCATTTATTTATTTCTTCAAGTACTAATATTTTATGTAAGATAGAGACTGAGGTAATTCTTGAAAGTGCCTACTAAAGTTAAATATTTTATTAATGCTTGGAGTTCTGTGCAAGTTTGAGCAGGTCTGACTTGCAAGATAATAAGCTAAGTCTGTTTGAACCGGACACCTCTGAATGCAAATAACTGATCAGAAATTTAACTAAACTGTAGAGATTTGGTGTGCTTTTGTTTGTTTTTAAGACCAGCAATGCCCACACAATACATAATTGAGCAGACATTGAAAGGACTTGTTATTTGTCTCTGCCTGACAAGTCCTTTTGAACACCTTCCCTCTGTTGTACTCTCTCAGATGACGTTGCATTTTTATTTTTGAACACTGATGTTGTCATAAAAATTGATTTGCAATTAATTAATAAAGTACACTTCTTTTGCATGTTTTGCACACAAACAGCTCACAGCAAAACTTAATGGCAAAACCGTGAACACAAATCCAGTGTGAGATATCTGACAGCCTGGATTAGCTGAGAACATTTGTTTGAAATAAAAACTTCATTAAGAAGTGCTTTATAGTGAAGAAGAGATGAATTATTTAATATTAGAGTAGCAGTCGCATCAGAATGATTTACAGGTCATTATGATTTCATTTTGTAATGTTTATTTGAATCTATTTTAAATACCTTTCCTTATGAGTATTTAAGCACCACAGCTTCTTGGTTTGCTGCTGACATGCCACTGCTGTCCTGACTTTTGATGAATTTTATGTACCAATCAGGTTATGTATTGCAAAACCATCGTAAGTAATTTGGTTTTCTGTTATAACTGTATCTTAAATCTCTCGCATTCAGGTTCTAGAAATTGTAAGAATTTATCCCTTCAGGGTCTCAGTAATGAGGTATTTTTGGCAATACCTTCAGAGAAATCCTCCTCTGATCTTTCATATATGATGTCTAGTCTTAAATATAAAAGGAAACTTATTTTTAGTGTGACACATTTCTCTGTAAGTTCCAATCCCTGAATTTTTTTAAATAAAATTAATTCTAGGAGAGTGTCATGTTGACAGGATGTCAACAGAATCTGAAGAGGGCTCAGGTGGCTTCCATATCAATTCTGCTTGATCTTAATAACTATATGAAGAAAAATATGGTCAGATTTTTACATATTAACTTGTATAGAAGACAGAGTTCCGTTAAATAAAACAATTTCCTGAAATACTTTGAAGTTCTTATAAAAAAGAATTTTGCTCCTCCATTCTTTTATGGAATTTGCTAGCTAACTGTCAAAAATTGACAAGAGACAGGAAAATTCTCTCAGCTGGAGCAAGTTACTGTTACATTGAACTGTCACCTGGATAGATTCCCTTTTAATAATGTTAAGTAGATTCTCCCTTAAGTATATTAAGATACTCCCCTGAGTATATTAATTAATTCCCTCAACATTTGAAATACTAACAAACTGTAATTTTTAATGTACTTTCTATTACATTTTTCTGTAACCCTCTCCTTGTCCTGGAATAATTATTTTTCTAAGAAATAAAATAAAGCCAGTAGAACTTACTTGAAGTAGCAGGGACTGTTGTGGTAGTAGGCGGAAGTGTAGTTGTAGGTAACTTTTTTGGTCGGAATTTATAATGGCCAATAAAACCATCAGCTGTTAAGCTTAAATCAGACAAAAACTGAACAAGCAACTCATTTCTCTCAGACAGAATAGGCCTGAAATAGGAAAAAAAAAATCCATTGTTACGAATGTCAAAACCAAAAAGCACTGTTAATAGCATTCTCCTTACAAAAAAAGGAGAGCACTTCATTTTAACTCCTGGTCTGAATGCAGTATCTACCCCCAGACTAATACTGAAATACGTTTCTTTGCTGGCATGCCAGACACTGGTATTACAAAACTCATTCTGATGAATCGTCTAAACCTCTGATTCCTGAATGTTATGTCAATATGAGTATCTTTAAATTCTTCTGTGTGGCTTTGCAGACTTCACTTCCGTGGAATGGAAGACGCTAGATTAACACAGTGGAAAAATGTACGTAGTGGAGGTAAGTAAATGTTGGGGGTTTTTAATTTATTTTTGTTTAATGAAAAACATATTATGCATTCGGAATGCCTTCAGAAAATCAATCCAGTGTTGGATTCTGTAATTCTTTGACAAAAACACTAAGAATAAAATGTTTTGGGTTATTATTTCTGTGGGCTCAGCATTACTAACGCCTTGAAGAGCTGACAGAGCTATTTTCTTAGGATTTGAAATGTCACAGACAAGCACTGTTCAGTGTATTAGTTTTCGTATCATAAACTGTGGAGTGCCTTTTGTGTCACCAACTGCCTCTGGGTGTGGATGTAGTGCAATGAGACCTCATTCAAGACTACTGTTAGAGAAAATCATACAGAATGCAAGTCTAGCCAAAGCAGCACTTTTCTTATTCTTTTGAGCTTTCCACAGACCTTGTCTCAGTATTCATTAATAAACAGTAACACAAATTTTTCAAGTAAAAACATAGTTTTTGGAGAGATGAAGAAAAATAAATATAGGGGGAAAAAAAATCTTGGTGAGGAGAAAGGAAAATAGAAAGTGGCTTTAGGTGGTAGTTTTACTAAAATGACTGTGGTGTTTCTTCCCAGGAAGTCTTGACAGAGTTCATGAGCAGGAGTTTTTCAAAACACTTAATCAGGCCTTTGAGGTAAAAACTTGTGATCATCTCCCAGTTTTTTGGCAGGTGTTTCAGAAATCAGTTTACTCTGAAGGCTGGGTATGACATAGTAAGTGCCTGGTTATCTGGAGTTCTGTAGATTTACAGAATCCATGGTAATTGCACAAACTAGGCTTTGCTTGCTGCAGTACTCACACAGGTTGTGGATGTAGGAGGGGACTGATTATGAGTTGCCCGAGAACATTGTTCTGCTTCCTGAACACCAGGACTAGAACACCAATGTTGTAGTGTGTTTATCCTGTCTTTTTAAAAAAGGCTTTTTGTCTGAGAGACAGAGGTTTTTTTGAGTAATTCCTTCTCCTAATAAACTGTGATTATTATGTATACCATTCACTTATGTATCATAATAATTGTATTTAAGAAACAGGTATGTATGCTTGCTGGTCTGCAGTTGGATCTGAATTCATCTCTGCAAGCACCAGATGAGTTCAAGGTATCCACTTATGCTTCCAGTGTCTACTGTTTCTGTTACAGAATGCTATGTTACATTATCTGTATCTGCTGGTTAATGAGTTCCACCTTGCATAATTACTGTATCAGACATGCAACTAATACTCTTTATAGAAGGCTTGCTTCACAATTCAGTTTACACACCATGATTTCCGGTGTCATTGCTGTTTTTCTGAACCCAGCTGATAAATTATGAGAATTCTGCAGAGCTAGTGGAAAAATCCCCAAGAACCATACTTTCCACCTTTCACTGGATACAGAAGCTGCCTTTATACAGCTCTGCAAGGGAAAGTGTCTGTTGAAGCTCTACATTGGATCTCTGGTTAGGAAGCAAAGCTATCCTAAAATTGGCTTTCAGGACACTTCTAACATTCTATAACAGGAAATCTCATCTCTAAGTTATGTGGCCTGGGTCTGAGCCCAGTATTCTGCCCTTATTTGCCTGTTACACAAAGTCCATGCTAAAATGTCTACACTCTGAAGCCCGCTAGGGTTTGCAGACCAATTTACAGCTTTGACATGCTGTGGGGATAGATGCCGAGCCACAGTTAAGAGGTAGTTTAGGAAGCTACTTCTGGTTGCCTCTCAGGGGCTACCTGGCACTTTCTTTTGCACTGCCCTGTCAACCAAGAACAGATCCTGACAGTGCAAAACGTACTTGCACAGCCGGCTAGGTTTTAGCTGGAAAGAGGCAGCTAAGTCTCAGGGACTGGAGGGCACCAGCCTCATCTGTAAGGGGTCTTGTTCACTGCTGCCTTCTGAGAACCAAGGGAAGGACAAGATCTTGTGGAAAATGTCTGAAATGTCACAACTTACATATAGAGTGGGTCAAACTAGACTCTAATCATCCTTCCTGCTGAAACTCCATTCAACTGGGAAGCCAAGTCCATTTGCTCCAGCACTTTAGATCCAGTTTGTGCACAACAAAACACCCGTGGCAGGAACTGAAGGTATTTGTACAGAAAATCCCTAGTTAAGTGTTTCTAATATGAGATTCTGTTAGTTTGGGGATTTTTTTACAGTAGCTTGAAGGTAAATACCTTAGTGTTCTGCAGCAACAGTTGCGCTGTAAGGGATGGATCTACAGAGTCATAAGGAGGTTCTCATACAATGCTCATCAATGGAATACCTGTCTACCAGGTGATAAAGTATTAAGTAATGTAACTAATGTCTGTCATCTGCTGGTTGCTTTTTTCAATTCTGTCTCAGGAAAGAGGAGTGTTTGCAATAGAATTCCTTTTGGGAGGGTGTTTTTGCTTCATATGATGGTGATTTGTTATCTAATACATACAGATGCTTACAACATTCAGATCAAAGAAACGTATCACCCATTTGGAGACCCATTCAGTCCATCTGCAGTCACTCCAAGTGCCACAGTACTGTAAGGCAACAATTCATCTTGGTTTCCAGGTAAAACTCCAAGCTATAAAGAATGAAGTCACTTTGCTATGAATACATACATGAGGTAAAAATGGAAACATGCTGAATGTCATTTGGCAAAGAGGTAAAAGTGAATGTCCAAGATTTCTAACCTACCTCCTTGCCTTAAGGACTCAATACTAACTCTGCCTTGCAGAATCTCCCTCTCTCTTATAGCCCTTGGGTTAGAGGCAATATGGAAAGATAGTTTACTTTTGCTAGTGAAATTTTTCCTGAAAACAAGGAAGTGATTATGTATGTAACTACAGCTAGAATTTAGCCTCTTGCGTCATTTCAGTGGCCTGAACTACCTATCACTTAAAGAACAATCTTACCCATAAGACTCCCTGTTACCAGTATCTTTTTATAGAACAGCTTTTTCAACTTTACTACAAGAAGGGGGCCTGAAAAGAAATTAATGTAAGCCTGTAAAGAACTTGACATAGAAAGTTTCAGATTGGGGGGGAAAAAAAAAAAAAGAGAAAAGTGTAACTCAATACCAAAAGCCTAACGTGGCTGAAGGAAACTGAAGTTAATATATTTCAGGTGCAGCCTTAATTAAATTCTTGCTGAATTTCTAATGAATTTCCATAGGCCTAAGGTTATTTATTTCTAGCACTGTCATGCTATTGCATAGCTGCTGCATGGAGAAGAAGAATCTTTAAAAAGAGTCCTACAGAATGTCTGCCTCCCTGCTTGTCTCCTGAGGGTATATTGCATAACCTTAAAAACCCCAACCAAACAAAACCACAAAAAACCTTACAGTAAATCTCAGTCTAGCAAGCTATGCTTAGAAAGACTTAAGGCATGCACCTCCTCCCCCTGTACCACAATTAGTTGCTCTTGGGAATCAAAGTAGGTGCCACTTCTGGACATAACTCTAGTCACACACCTCCATCTATTTTTTTTAATAGCTTATATTTCTTGAAACAAAATGCATCTTCTTGATCTTCTAAAGCTACTTAGCTTTAAGAAGCTTGATGGAAGAGGAAGGGGAGATAAAAATTACTAGCCTCACCCAAAAAATGTCACACTTTTTTGAGAATAATTATGATCTACTGTTACTAGACCTGATACAGTTACAGTGCCATTGGCTGGACTGGGGTGATTTTTGGGGGTGTGGGAGTATTGGGATGGGTTGTTTTTTGGGTGATAGGGGAGTTGGGGGTTGGAGAGAGGATGTTGAGGGGGCTTTGGAGCAGCAATTTGAAAGCAAAGCTGGTGAAAGCCTGCTGTACTACCCAGCACACTCAGGAAAGCAGTATGTGCCATGAGAGAACGTGCCTCGGCACAGATGGAAGAGGTGGTAAGCAGCAATGCAAGGAGCAGCCAGGGAAGTGGCTGAGGGGTAAATGAGTCAGATAAAGTGAGAAACGACCCAAGGGGCTAGAGAGTTCAGCTAGATCCTTGTGCTTCAGTATCTATAATCAAAACACACATATTAAGTGATGTTAGTGTTCAGCTACCATTAATATTGGTGTTATTAGACATTATACCAATATCAATAGCATTAGTACTGGTGTTATTAGACAGTGCTCTAATGAGACCTGAGGGACAGGACAGAACACGGGTCGGAGCCAGGGCTAGTCACGGAGGGAGAGAGAAAAGGAAAGAGCCAGGGAGAGACAAGATACTAAGCAACTCCCAGAAGTTCAATTGACGGTAGAAAATATAATATTTAATTTAAAAAAGAAAAAAAGTCTCTCAGAAGCCTAGCACAGAACTGTTAGCAAAATGACACACAGTGGTAGTAAAGTTCGTAATTCAAGAAAGTTACTTACGCTGGTGGACTGTCTCCGCAGTACTTCCCAATTCTTTTAGCATCATTGATTTCCCCACCATTAAACACTGCGACATAGTCATATCTGCAGTAGTTGTCCCTCTCCACATCAAACTTCTCAAACTTTAACTCTATTAGCTGCAGGGAAAGTATAAATAACTTATTAAGGTTTTCATACGCAGAATTTATTAGTGCCTTTTATAGTAAGGTATGTCTTCATATGAAGTAGTAATTGATTTTTCTTTCCATAAAGGAAAAGTCCTTAATGCACTTAATTGTGGAGTAGAGTATTTTAACCCCTATGACTTCTTTCCAACAAATGGTTCAATATATG
>VZSC01010783.1:92159-105669 GCA_013398225.1 Steatornis caripensis
TTTGTTCTCAAATATATGCAAGTAACTTCTGATAAAGTTATTTTTATGAGTGAATGAAAACAAGATAAATTGGTGTTAGGCTGCTTTTAAAATAACTGTAACAAATCTAAACCACAGAAAAGGGACTTTCAGTATCATTGTATTATTCAAGATAAGCTGAAGAAAAAGCAAGGGCAAAGTTCGTAAAAGCCACTTCAGGGACTTCATTAAGAGCAGGGTTTGAATCACTGTGGTTGCCAGTGCTGTGTTTACTGGATGCAGAAATAAAAAAGTCAGAAACAAAACTAGTAATAGAAAGAAAATTAGTAAATAGTAAGACTAAAACGAAGAGAAAGTAAGTAGTTAAAGGAATTGTGTTTCTATACACAATTTCCATAAATGTTGGGGCTTTACAAGTCATAAGCAAGAACTAGTATAACTCTGGTATTTCCAGTACTATTATCTCCAATATGACGTGTATTTATGGAGTTTTCTTCTTGAGAAAGAAAAACAATAGACAAGAAAACAGAAATGGGATTTACTACTGTGAAATGAAGTCCTGCAGTATGATTCTGTCAGTTGTGTGCAGCAAGGGAGAAAACCACAACATAACTGCACAATTGAAACAGAGGTAATGTATGCATTTAGGTTGCTTCTTTATATGAAGCACAACAGTGTTTAAATCACCTTCCCATAAATAGCACAAATGAGGCTTGAATGACAGCACTGAATTATGTCGATACTAGATATGCAGGATTTCTCTTTAAAGGTGTGTCTCAGACAAAGATGATACTAAATCTTTTAAGACTGTACAGAGAAAAAGGAGTCATTTGTATGTTGCATACACTTTATTTGCTTTACTGACACAGTAAGAATGATCTTGTTCTACATTCATGGTAATGATAGCCTGTTATCACCTCATGTCTTAGTTTTTCCTGGTATGCTTTTGCACTATTCAGATGTGTAAGGCATCATTTTGTTTCCCATAAACTATGAGTAACCTTGGGGGACTTGGTTTCAGAGATGAGAACAAGTTTGTTTCAAAAACCTTGTCATCATGATGAACAAATGCACTTTAAATGGAAGTATCCATCTGAATAATAGGCTTGTGATCAAAATAAATGATCTAGAAAGAAGTAACACAACTAGGAGCAGAAATGCCAAATTTTGCCATAGCAGACAGAACAGCAGGCCGTAATATCTACTTTACTATTGTTCCTAAGTGCACTCTGCACTAATGAAGAAGTATTTCATGATAGAATAGAAGCTCTTCAGCATCATGAGAAGCTCCTCCATCTTCTGTAATAAATGAAGTAATTATTGTTTATATTAGAAACAGAGTGCGTTGTTTTATTCTTCACATGCTTGTGAAAGGGAAGTAGAGACCATGGCACCTAAACTTCGGCAAACGGAAGACTGAACAGCTTTTCATGTGCACTTGAAGAGAGATGCTTATTCACTACTTCCTCAGAAGTGGCTTTTGTCATTCTCAAAATTCTGCCCCATTTGCATGCAAACAACCACTATTGCAGTACATGAAAAATACGTATTTGGAAACTTGTAGATTTATGGAACAAGATTTTCAAAAGGCACCAGATAAAATGCCCTTATTTTTATTCTTATATAGCCTTTCTTAAATTGTCTCTACAAGCTTAGGAAAAGTTTTTAGGCTTATCTAGAGATATTTGGAAAGAACCTAAGTAACTTGCAGTTTACAGATAAGGTTTTAAAAATCACTGCCTAGCTACAGGATTGTTAAATGACCTGTATCTAGAAAGCAAGGAATGTGGATTAAAGAGGAGTACAGGAAAGACTAAGCTGACATACTGCTTCAGTTCAAGGGAGAAAATACCTTGGTAAACAGAAAAGTATGAAAGATCTGAAGAATATATTTATCTGAGGCAGCTTTTTTTATTTACGGTCATGAGCAGAAGATTAACAGGAAAGTCGTCATTACATGTAGAGGAATTTAAAAAGCTGGACGTGGTTAAGAAAAACAACCTACCGAACATGCTCGGTGACCAAAACATTCAGTCATTGTAGACCTCCTGCCAAGCTAGGGAGCAGAAGGCTCAGTAAAACCAGAAAATGTGAAGCTAGCATTGAGATCAGCCCTACAGCATAGGGAACGCGCTTGTCTTTGCCTTGTCTGGCAAACAGTGGCAAACAAGTCCTGTTGCTCTTTTGTTGTATCTCTTCACGTCATAATGAAGTGGCAACATATGCCCTGACGACATCTGGCTAATTAAGCAAGCATGTTGTGAGATGGAGCCTTCAAAATATGAAATAAAACAAACTTTATGAAATGTACATTGAAAATCCCTGTGCAGGACACATCTGAATATAATCCCTGTACTGTAAGTGGAATGAAATAATTTCTACTTTTAATAAATTGCATCAGTTCTGTCTAGGTACCTCAATAACAAACTGCAACAACACCAAAAATAGTACAGATGTTGTTAGACTTAAACCCAGCATTGGTCATCATCATGTTTGGTCCTGAGATGATCACTGTCCTAATTTAATTTGCATGATGTTTTGTTAATTAATAAAATAATCTTAAAAAAAAAACTGTTTTAAAAGCCTCACCAGTCACAGCTGCTTTAAAAATTTTAACTTAGGGGAACATATCAATGCACAGAAGAGGACATACAAAGTTGAGAAAGCACAGGAGTTTCTGTGGTAGATGAGAGGAAGGCAGGTATCGCTGGAGCGCAGGTGTGCGCGCTCCTTGCACGTACCCAACTTTACAGTTCAGCCAGATTTCTGTTGTTTCAGGCAACGGAAGCTGGGCTGTGCCAGGGAGGAGATAGCAACACCTTACCTGGTTCTTTGGGGCGACGATGTGCCAGGAGCAGGTGACTCCTGCTGGGTAGTCTCGCTCTGGCCAGTTGGGCGTTTGGAAGGACCCCGATGGCTTCTCGAGTCGTCCCCCACAGTACTGATCCCCTGCAAGTACAGCACGCTGTGCTGACGGCAGTGCAACAGGGACGCAGGTAACCCGTGTAATGCGCTCATTTGACTGCAGGGGCCTCGGTGGGGGAGACACGGCCCCTTCACAGCCAGTTCTGGCTGCCTCTGCCACAGGACGCGGCTGAGCCCCTTAGCTCAGCTGGTGGCATCTCTGGGAAAACGTATTTAATAAAGGGCAGAAAATGCCACACGTGGATGAAGAGAGGGTTAAAAAAAAGAGTGAGAAACATTCCTGCGAACACCAGGGTCAGAGGAGGAGGAGCCACAGGGTCTGGAGCACCCATCCCCGCAGCCCTCGCGGGAGCTGTGCCGGGGCTGACAGGCAGTTTGGAAGGAACTGCGGCCGGTGGAGAGCCCATGACAGAGAGGGGGTTTTCCTCCATGTCTCCTCCTCACAGTCCCAAATTACAAAGCTACATCAGGTGTGTAATCCTTATTTATAATGTGATTATGAACCTTCTTCATTAAATTAACTCTTATCATGTCACAGACATTTAATATATCTTTCATGAAGTTATCAGTACAGGGATACAACTGGAAGGACTACTACATTGCTCATCACCTGCACTGCGTCTGCCCAACAACCTGTCTAGTCTGGCATGATGCTAATAGCGAAAGCCTTGGAACAGAGTCACTCAGCAGGGTGATACCACCTCCTTGTAACCTCCCAGCCTCTCCCAGTTCATGGTCTTCCCAAGCACAAGGCAATGCCTTTATGTTTAATAAAACCTAACAAAATTTTCTTTCAGATGTTTTTCTAGTTGTTTTTAAACCAGTGTAGAAATTGACAATCTACAATGTCCCCTGGCACCACGCTCCACCATTTAACAGCTCACTGAGAAAAATCACCCTTTCCTTTCCTTTGCAGCCACTTGTTCATCTGTTTTTCACACTAGAAGAGACAGTGACAGTGGTCCCCGTTCACTTTCTCCATTCCAGTCATGACTTTAGAGCTCTCTCCTATGCTCCCCTTGACCTTTTGTTTTCCAGCATGAAGAGGCCTATGCTGTGCAGCTGGTTTTTCTGTAGATGTTCCTTAACTCTGTCACTCTGTTGTCTCCACTTCTGATAGTTTTATTATATCTTGTTCTGAACATTGGAATGACACACACTATTCAAGACTTACATCCATTATGAATTTATAGTGGCATAATTTTTTGTTGGTGTTTATTCCCTTTTCAAAAAATTGTTAAGTTTCTGTTTCTTTTTTGATACCTATTGAGTGCTGGATTTATGCTCAACTATTGTTTTCATAAATAGCCTATTTCAAACATAAGATCTCATTCCTGACCGGTAATAGTCAATTCAGAGACCATTGTACTGTACATAAAGCTAGGGGGTACTCCCCTTATTTGCAACATATATCTACATTGAATTTCATCTGCCATTTTATTGACTAGCCATTACCATATTGCTACTATGTGCAGTTCTTCCACAACTCGTAAGTCAGCCCTCCTCTTTACTGCTTTGATCAGCTATGATGGCTATAAAAAAAATATTTCAAAGTTATACTTTTCTATTTGCTAAGCAAGATAATTAATGAATACATGTTAGTCCTCCTCTTTACTACTTTGATTAATTATGGCTATAAAAAAAAAGTTATACTTTTCTATTTGCTAAGCAAGATAATTAATGAATATGTTGAACAGCATGATCCTTAATGTCTCTGACATCACATCTTTTTAAGCATTAATGTGGCTCTCCATAGAGTTGTACAGTTCTATTATTTTCAGCACATACATAATTGTTAATTACCTCTTTCATGTGGTTCTGCTGCAGAAAACTTTGCAATGAATCCACTTCCAGCAGTATTAGCATCTGAAGTCATCTGCACCAACATTTTATTGCTGTTGGATACAAGGGCACCCGGTTTCACAGTACCACAGAACCTTCCGATGCGTTGTCCATTGGCATGGCCGTTATATATATCCACAAAATCGTATCGGCACAAGTTGTCACTTTCCAGGTCTAAATATCTAAAAGAAAGAACCACCACTTTTCCTTCTGGGACCTGCAGAGAGAGCGAGAGGGATGGAGGGAGAGATGTATCTTGAAGTGCGACTGATACCGTGCATTTATCTGATCCCACTACTTGCATGAGTGTTTTCATATCCTTCAGTTCTTGCCAGGTAAGCTCTTTTTTGTCAACTATACTCCAGGCAGAGTGATTTTTAAAATCATATTGGACCAATCATAAAAACAAAGCTCTGGCCATCTCTGTTGCCTTTGTCTTTTTCCTAATCCACAGTATCATCTATCCAGGCTCATATAGTTGATCACATACCATCACTGCCCAGTTCAGGTTGGTAGATTTCTCTTTTTTTCTGATGAAAGTATGCAATCAGCCATGCAGGTCCCTATCACCAAGTAAGGTAACGAGGATAAGATTAATATGTTTTTTAAAAAATACGGAGCAAGCAATTTACAGTGTTGAGCAAATGAAATGGCCTCTCTTATCTTGCTGATTTGTGTCATAAAGTTTCATAGTTTGAAGGGTTTTTTATTTACTGTCACACAAATAACATATATTTATATATAAATATATATTTATTTATTTAATAAATAAAATTGGAAACTTCATGGCTAATGCTGTACAAACCTAATATTTAGTTATTAGAGTGGGTACATTTAGCTTGAAGTCTGCAGTGAAAGAATTGTATTTGAAAGAATATGTAAAACTATAAACAGAGAATTCAAAAGAACCATTAGTGGGTGTCCTCCATACAGCAAAGAGTTTTGTTTTCTGAAACATCTGAGGAAACATAAGATGGGGCAAATCTTACATGTCTGCATCTGTGGACGCTGCAAAAGAGGCAGGAGTACTGAGGATGTAAATTAAGAAAGCATAATAGGTTACAAGGAGGAGAACGTTTTCTGGGGTAGAGTTGCAAGCTTTTAAGAGAATAAGGAGCATACTGAGAAGCAAAAACTGTTCTAACAGAGCACTCAATGCTACGTAACAGGACAAGAAGAAGGGAAACAGTATTTTAAAGTATAGAGGGACCCTGGACAGGCAGAGTGTAATTATCTGTATTCAATTCATAGCCCAGTAGAGTGGTTACCTATTAAAATAATTGCAGCTATTCCATTTTACTGAGACACTGCTATTATTTTCTGCTTTAAATATATAACACACAATATATATTAGTAAGTCCATATTTAAGCCACTTTATGTATGAGTTCATTATTTTTTTCCTTCCTTAACAATGACTCATTTTAAAATGCGAGTTTGAGATAAACTACAACCAAACTTCCTGTATGAAATTGTCAAACTGTTTTAATGTTGTGTGTTTCCAACAGTTAATGCCTTGTCAGGTATAGATAGAAGTGACCACTTCACTCATAGAAGACACTAATACAGGCAGCAGCTCTAGATGTAGTGAAAAATGTGCTGTAGATAGGTTAAGGTTACCCATTCATGTGGCTGCTTTTATGTCCAGCGCTGATACTGATCCTGCAGCAGGACAGACTTTTGCATGAGCTGTTTTCAGCTGCCCAGGGCCCAAGTACACACTGGCTGACCAGCCCCCCACTGCAGTTCCTGTCGCCAGTTTCAGAGTATTTTCCTTCAAGTTCAGTGCATTCTCTCAAGAATGTATTCAGTTCCCCTGTGCTGACATACATCACTACTACTACATCAAACCCACAAAATCAATCTAATCTTACCCAGAAATTCCAAAGCACAATGACTATGTTTTAGAAAAATGTGAAGCCTGATGTGAGATTTGAAACTCGCACTACTGAAGTGAGCAAGCACTATAGCTACTATCAGAAAATAACCCATGTGTATATTTGGTCAGCATAAGGCCAATACAGACACATGGTCCTATTGTAAGATATTCTGTGAAAGCATTACGAGTTCTTGAATCACTGCTCTCATAACTAAATCTCTTATTATTGCATTCACTTGTCTTCTGGTCTGAATCACTAAAAAGCATTTAAGACATGGTTATTTTAGCAGAAAAAGAGCTAAAAGGAATTTGGTATTACTGTCAGAAGAGCTGAGTGTTATTTATGGTTTTACTACAAACTCTATGTGACCGCACAAATCAGTTCAAAAATGTTGGCTGTAAAGTTAGTCAGATAAAGTCAGATTTAAGCAGTTAAAATAAAGCAGCCTTTTTTTCCCAGAAGTATGTATGTAAAATAACATGTGCTCTTTTGGAGTGGAACACTCATTATTTGTAAGTTTGTACAACTGATACAACAGGATCCAAATGAGGTGACCTTTAAAGGTTATGTTTTAAAACAGACTGTTATGCCTACAGTTAAGATTCTCCAACATTTTCTGCTACATTGTCTTGCAGTGTTGCTACAACTTACCCATCTTTAAGAAGTTTCCCCTTTTCCTTGCACTGTTTCTGAAAGTTGAGCAGAAGTTGCTCTATCAGATTAAGTAGTTTTGTCAGTGCTTATGAGATTTTTCCCTATTTTCTCAGCTTGAATTGCTTCTCTGAAGACACCTACTGCCTCGCAGAGTTTGAAGAAGGAAGTTGAAGTGAGAGGCAGCTGGTTCTGGGGTAAGAAAAGGTCTTTTTGCTGTCCTTGTAGAAATGCATTCAGATTTAGCCAAGTGGCTATCCCTCAGTAACGCATTCAGATTTAGCCAAGCGGCTATCCTCAGTAACGCTGATGGGTGCTCACTGACAGCTGTGTTCCACAAGCATATTGAACCAGCCCTGGTCTGCTCACACTAGCCTCAAGGCACTGCCCTACCCCCAGGTATTCTGCTCTTTCATGCTGCCCCAAGTAGGTCATGGGGAACCAGGATGTGGGACTGACCCGTGCTCAAGAGGGAGAGGATGCTGGCAAAGCAGGCAAACTCCAAAGTGCCAACCAACCATTCACTCAGGTCTTGGGTTTCATTTTTCTGTTTTATCCGTCCAGCTGGTATCTTTCAATGACAGAGGCACTTTAGCTTCTGCCTCTCCTTGTCACACTGAGGGTGACTGAGCCATACTTGCCCTCTGCTTACCAGTCTTATTTGAACTCTATGAACTCCTTTAGGATTAGACATTATGACGCTAAACTCACATGAAGGATGAAGCTATTGAAGCTAAAGGAAAACAGCACTCCCTGAATTTTTAGGGGGAGTTTTTCTAGAACATAATCCCTTAAAATCATCTGTCTAGATTATTAACCTCTTCAAAAGGGTATGATTATTTTATACGTAAAATCCACTGCAAAATAAGGTCCCTAGATTTATTTTTTTTGTTATCATGCATTGCAGGTGTTTCATATAATGTTAATCAAAGTTAACTTACATTTAAAGTAGTTAGGCTGTTTTTCTGTTGTTGTTCTGACTGAACACGAAGTCCTCTTCATCATTGTACCTCTCAGTTTCTGGGGAGGACTCCCAAACTGTCATACTTTTCAAAATTACTTGGTTTAGGTTATTTGCTTTGAAAATAATCTTTTGGAGGGGAAAACCCCTTCAATGCCAACTTTCTGAGAAAATATTTTGCCTATTTTTTAAACCTGTATTGTATATGGGTGTATGTTTAATACCAAAATGCTGATTGCATGTTTTGCCATAGCAGTCCTAGGTATACTTGAAAAATACATCAGCTACCTGCAAGCCAAACACATTATTTCTCTCTACTGAGAACTATTATTAAAGTTATTTGGAGTTACATCCTGAGAAGAACCACAGTTCCTGCCTAGTCACTTGTTCCCTAGCTCCATCCTCCCCAGCCACAAAGGAACAATTTTTTAAAAAATTCATACTAGCTTGCTCTCCTGACAAAGGCACCAGATCTTGTTCAGCTATTTCTTTTTTGGCAATACAACCATGCGTAAAGATCTGTTCTCTACTGGAAGGGCAGTTTCACAGTGATACGGGAAAATGAATGCTTAAAATGTACCGAAAATGATTTAAAATATTTCACTCCCCCAGGGCAGATTCCCAGCTCCCCTGATAAGTAAATTTTTCAAACCTTGCTTATTGTCAGCAAACCTGCTGAACACAGCTCATGAATCTATAAAAATATAACCTTACATAACTCTGACAGTCTTCAGTATTATTGTTGCACATAAAGTTGTTAGAGTTTTATGGGAACTACACAGTCTGCCAGAAAAACACAGGACAGCAGTCCAGATTCTTGGACCATGTGACACGGTTATGTGAGGTGATGGCCAAGCAGGATTAGAGAGTATTAAAAGTAAATGTATATGACATATTTTAGATAGAGCTATGTACATTACTATAGGAAAGGAAATAGCTGTACAAATGACTTCTTAGCAAAGCCAGCTAAAAGCTGCTGGGTAGTCTGCCAAGGTTGTAATATAACCACAAGCATGTGCTGAACACTTCTTAGAGCTCTTAGAATAGAGAAGCTGTTTTCTTTAGCCATCTGAAAAAGTCCCAGTCTCTTGAAATAACAGAACCATAATTGAGTTGGAGTGACTCTTCTAGCTTTAGCAAACCAGTTGGACAGATTTCAGCTGATATGTGAATTTGACATTGCTTTATCTGTAATACTCATAACATTTTCTAAACCTGTTTTCTTCTAAAGAATGAATTAGCTGTTACTCTGCCTCTCTGTGGATTTCTTCTATAGACGATAAGATCCTGTAGTTGAGAAAACAGCTTCATCCTTCTCGTTACCCAGATGCAAAATGAATCAATGTCTCTTCCAGTCTTGCAGGCTTGTCAGATCCTGCATTAGGCAGAGTGTTTTCAGGAAGATGTTCACAGCCCTTGGCTAAAACAGACAGGCAAAAAGTCTTTCCTTCTAAGATCAGATGCTAAATGAGGAAGCTTAATAGTAACTTCAGCATATTTCTTCATGGCAGTGTAACTGGCTTTCTTATTTGGGTGCTATTGCAGGCTATTCTGAGCTGCAGCGGTACCTGGTGAAAGGATTTTGTTGTTTAAATTAAAGCTAACCAGACACTTGAGTGTACCACTTGCCCTCAGTTTGGTAAATCATCTTCTTTTTAAAGAGGGTGCAGGCTTAGTCTTCCAAGTTTTGTAGTCCTTGCCTTCCCTGCATCCTTCCTGCACATCCTAAAGACAGGGCATTCTACACAGTTGATGGGGAGAAAAAATCAGCTTGGCTTAGTGAACAATATTGTCTAATAGGGGTTAAATGAGGTGGGGGCACAAGAAAGCCTGGACTACTACAGTTGTACAGCCCTTCTCTGGCTTTTGGCAAGCTACAGACAACAGGTATGCAGCAGTTGAAGGGCAGGAGTAAATGGCAGCACAACAGAAAAGTGGGAGTCGGGATGATCATGAAATGTCAGAACACATTCCTCCCATGGTCAATAAAGCCCAAGTGCAGACACAGCTCAGCTACAGCTTTGTGGTAACACTTCTCACCATGTCCAGGCTCACCTGGATGCTCACATCTTGTTGTAAACAGGCATATTAACTCTGCAATGAAACCACTCTGTATGGACTTTTAAAATACAATCAGTTGTTCTCCCTCTACCCCCAACATATGATGAAGGGCAGATCCATGGGATGCTTCAGTAAACTTCTTCAGTGCTGCCTCCATTTGTAATCTGAACCTTTTAATGGTAGAAACTTCGTTCTGTTAGAATTATTATTTCCCTCCAGATTCAATTTTGAACTTTTGAAGATCTAATATGGAGTTATCTGGTAAAATAACTTTGGCGGTTTTTTCCCTTTTATTTAAGTCGTGTGTGTATGATTCCAAACGCAATTTGCATCTGCTCTTCAGATTGTAAAGTGAATCATGCTAATTGCTGTAATCTCAGCCCCTTGCCAGCAGGAAGCAAGTTCATTTATGAGCATACACTGTATTTCACATCATAGTCTTCTGGATAAAGGCATTCACAGATTAAAGGTAACCTCTAGCGCGGCCCTAATAATAATGCAACATAAAGGTGCAGAAAGCAACTGTTGGCAGTTTCACTGGTATCCTTCAGATAAAATGATTAAAATTACATCACTCATTTGGTACAAGAGTCATTTTAACTGAACACTGTAAACAGATCAATGTCTCCTGCTTTGCGTCAGCATCTCTATAGTAGCAGGAGACAATTATCCTGTGACATCCTATTCTACTGCCAACACCTTGCCTGTAATGCAGTCTTTGAACTGAAGTTGTCGTAGTGATCCTGTCAACACACAGACAATTTATTTTTTTATACTTTCATTTTTTCTGTAAAGCCCATATTCCTGAATGTCACAGGAGTTCTTAGTGAACTACACAAAATAGAGAGGAAATTTGGTGGGCAGTTTTGGAGGGCTTAATTTATGCAGACGTGAGGAAAAGTAATCATTCTTTCAAATCCCTTTCTCTGAGTCTGTGGATAAAGACCCATCAGCACTGGAGTGTTTAGTCCTAGTTGCTTAATGGCATTTGCGGTCCATGAGGACGATGTCTCTGCCCTACAGGCTCATTTCAGCATCGACGTATCAATCGTACCACGTGCTTTCACGTAGTCATTTATAAATGTAACAACACTCTCCTATTGCTTTGTCAGCTTGCTGCATGACATGTTCCAGATGTCCTGGCTGGCAGAACACTGTTGTTAGCAAACCTGCCTGAATCTTTTGGTTTTGTTTGAAACTTTTCTATGTCTTCTTGCCAACAAATTTTGCTTTTCATGATCTACACCTCAAAGCTTTACTTTAATCCGTTTGATCCAACCACCTATTGCTTTCTGCAGTGACTGGATGGGTAGACGTTTGCTTTCAAGTGGATTAATTGTTTTAACAATTAGAGGTGTATCTATGGAAGTGAATGAAAATTTGCTTCTGATGTTAGGCAAGGTCAGTTCTGTTTCAGCCACTATTATCATACTACAGCAGCCCTAAAAAGTTCCAGGTAGCTGAGCTGCTCTGAGTTACTGAGTTCATTATTACACATATGTTATCCCATATAAAACACTGGCATTAACAACAAGTAGCTCTTCATTGTCTTCAGCACTGATTCTGTGATATTAAAAATTCTTACTGTGATTTTCCAAGTACATTTGCTGTTTGGAGGGTAGACTCCAGGAAATCCTTCACTCCCAATAAACCCTGACTCTCCAGATACAACTCCTCCACATGTAAATGTAGGCCTGAGAATAATAGAAAAAGCAGTGCTTAATTTTTAAATGTATTTTGTTTATTCTTTGTATAATAGTAAAGATGCACAGACTTAAAAACACAGCTTAAATACTTAAAATAATTGCTAACTTTAAAAATGTTTCGTTACTTACCTAATTTTACTATTGACATAGAATGAGCAATTTAACACACAAACTTAGGTGTAGAGAAACTAACTACTTGGACCTTAATTCGGGGTTTACACAGACTGTCATCCTTCTCTCCTCTTTTAATTCATAAGATGGAAGGTGTGGTGGTTGATACATCATTGCAAATTGCTATTATAATGGAAAAAGTTATTAATAAGTCATTAGTAATGACTTTTTATAGTGTATATATAATGGTAGTTAAAATAGCACAGTAATTAAAATAACTTTTAATTTCTTTCCATTCCATCATGAAATGCTTTGAATTTAGGTATTTCAGTCAAGAAGTCGCTTTGGAAGTTTTCTATACCACACGGTCACCATCCACCACGTGCCCAAGTCCTCCTGCTGTGGTCTGATTTTGCCAGTGTGAGGACGTTCAGGGCTAAAAAGGTCAGGTGTGGGCTCCCTGCTCCAGCTGCCCTGGGCTGTGCTGCGGGAACACGGGAGGAGCCCTGAAAAACCCCTGCGCAGAACCACGGCGTTACTGCTGAGGCCACTNCAGACTGTCATCCTTCTCTCCTCTTTTAATTCATAAGATGGAAGGTGTGGTGGTTGATACATCATTGCAAATTGCTATTATAATGGAAAAAGTTATTAATAAGTCATTAGTAATGACTTTTTATAGTGTATATATAATGGTAGTTAAAATAGCACAGTAATTAAAATAACTTTTAATTTCTTTCCATTCCATCATGAAATGCTTTGAATTTAGGTATTTCAGTCAAGAAGTCGCTTTGGAAGTTTTCTATACCACACGGTCACCATCCACCACGTGCCCAAGTCCTCCTGCTGTGGTCTGATTTTGCCAGTGTGAGGACGTTCAGGGCTAAAAAGGTCAGGTGTGGGCTCCCTGCTCCGGCTGCCCTGGGCTGTGCTGCGGGAACACGGGAGGAGCCCTGAAAAACCCCTGCGCAGAACCACGGCGTTACTGCTGAGGCCACTAGAGTGGGCGAACACCCTGCTGAGCTTTAGAAATTGAGATTATTATATTATATTACATTATATTCTATTATATTACATTATATTATATTAATTATATGTATGTTGCATTATACGGCATTATATGGCATTATATTATATGGCATATTATATTGCATTATATCGTATTATATTGCATTATATCGCATTATCATATCGCATTATATCATATCGTACTGCACTGTATCATACCGCACTATGTTACGTTAGGCATTACGGTGTGTGGGGCTGCTCTCGCAGCGGCCTGTTCCCGTGGCACACGCCCCTGTCCGTGCCCTCCCTCGATGCAGTAACGGGCAATGAAACCCCAGCGGGTGCTGCCCGCGGGCAGCGGAAGGGTCCGCGCACCCCACGGAGGGAGGGA
>VZSC01010784.1:1965-22855 GCA_013398225.1 Steatornis caripensis
GTGTGTACTTTTAAAATAACAACTCTAACTAATAACTGTGTTTGCTGGAATCGATACCGCTGTTTGTTTTCTCAGTGTTGCTCTTTAGCTGTGAATGATCCGGTGAGAGCTTCCACAGCTGATGGCCTGGGACAATTCTTTGTCACTACCGTGTATTTTCAAATCACCATCTGCTGCCTCCGGACCCGCTTTTGAGAGGATGAAATGTTCTGTGTTGCTCACGGGTATCAAAGTTTGACCCAGATATAATCTTAGATATTTTGTGACGGATGAGTGAGGCTGCCTGGCTGTGGTGTGAAAGGTGATGTGTGGTGGAAACGGTGGTCCTGGGCATGTCCTCTTAGTCCTTGGAGCAGATGGCAAGGTTTTCTGTAGCAGAACAAATAGTTTCAGCAAGTGTTATCCTTAAAGATGCTGAAGGTTTGGTCAGCCAGTGGGAATGGGTTACGCTGGATGGACGTGCTTGGCCTTCTGAGCTGGGCGCTCGGGCTGCGCTTCACTTCCCAAAGGCCGGGCAGGGGTCATAGGACTCTGGAGCAGTTTGTTCTTCCCAGTCGGTGCATTTCTCACTGTTGTCAGGAACTCAGGGAACCAGGAGCATCCTAGTCCTGAAGGAGTTGTTCCTCTGGAAGGAGGATTCCTCAGCGTGGGGAGCTGGCGTGGCCTGGTGCCCATGGGGTACATTGGGAGGAGGAGGACCTTCTACTGCGATGGCTGATGCATCATCGAGTGCCTCAGGCTACTGAAGTGGGTTTGGAGGGCAGGCTGGGGCTGGCCGTCCGCTGCGCAGGGGAGAAGAGCTGTCCTTCCCTGCCTGCTCTCCTGGGCGCAGAGGAGGCCCGCCAGCTGCTGCCCTGCTCTGCCTGGAGATCCTGCAGCCCGTCTGCCCTCCTCTCTGTCAGCGGAGCCGCTGCCCAGCAGAGCGGAATTGGGGAAGAGCAAGCAATGTCTTCGTGCTGCCTGGACCCCAGCAGAGCTGCAGGGGAAGCAGTGGGAGGTGAGATCCTCTCTTGCCTCCCTGTAGCACTGGGACCGCTCCGGACACACGGCATGTCGTAGAACACGTTCCCAGCAGGAGGCCAGAAGATGTCTTCTGAACCTGACTGTCTCTAAGGACCATCAAGCCGCCGTAAATTAGAAGAGCTAAAGAGTGAAACAGCTGAAACACAGAGGAACAAGTCGGTTTGCTCCCTTGGAGAAGTTAGTATTTTTGAGTTCTTTAACGCTCATGTGAAGTTCTGCAAAGAAGAGATTAAATGCTATCAGATAAATTTGGGAAGGTGGGGAGAGGAGTCTTGGTCTTTGCTTCAAGTGCAAAACTCATGACAGCAGAAAGTATCAGTATCCCGGCATCCTGAGCAGCACCGAGCTTGGATCGGCATGAACACCAGTGGGATTTTGAGTATCACCTTGGAGCTGAGCAGCGAGGAGAAGCCCGTGACCACACTAACGCGTTGCCTGTGGCATGGAGAGCTGCGTGCTGCAGAGAGGCTGCAAAAACCGGGCTGGCTAGCAGCGATGGAGAGAAATTAAGATTCTTGGCATTGTAGTTTTTACTGTGTTTTTCTCTTTTCACTCTGCCTTGACATTACAGCTGGCACATCGTGCTAAGGTTCTTCAGGTTTCTGATGTACTTACATTAGTTGCAATCTTCATTTCATACCACTGGCATTTTGAACAATGCCATCTTTTTTATTAACATGTAATTGTGGGGTTTGGACATATAGAGGTTGGCATTCAACACATGATTCATTCCTTTGGTATCTAGCTCTTCTCATGAGGCACCAGAGACCTGAAGGAGGGAGAGAAAGCCTGCTTGCCTTCTCCACGAAGTTTCAGCCTTATTGTAATTTTTTTGTGTAGCATAAAACGTTATGGATTTTAGTTCTCTATATGTTTTTCTTAAGGCTGAGTGCAGTCTTCCGTGACTCACAGTGGGCTATGCTGTGGGGATGCATTACTCATCAATAAATACTATTGAGTGATCTGTAAATTTAAATCCACAGAAAATCCAAACAATGCCAAGGAAATGTTTGGTCAGCAACGCCATTCTGCTAAACTGCGACAAAACCCCATGTTTGTTTCTCTCCGCCTGTGCTGTATTTCACGTGGCCGTTTTTGTTTGGCTTTCGGGTTTCTTACTCCACAGACAGAATGAGTGCCACTCAAAGACAGAGTTATCAAAATCAAATGAGGCTTTTTACGTGTTTAAATAAAAAGTCAAAGAAATGCATGACAGCAGAACTCTGGCTGCGTAAAAGCTGCTTCATGGGGACAGATGTTCACCCTTCCTAGGGACTCGGTGAGTTCAGGAGAACGATGCAAATAAAAGAAATCCCATGACTTCAGAAAGATGATGCACCTGTGTGGGGTAGAAACAGGGAGACATTGGACGGAAAGGCAACCAGCTCGTTTTCCTGCTCTTGAGTGGAGAACGAGTAGGAAAAAAACCCCACGCTTTCCTGCAAAATAAAACATGGTGTTCCTCGACGTGGCCCAGCTCTCCGGGTCTGCCACTGCCTGGCTTTGGCTCCCTTAATGGACTGATGCATGTTTCTCCGTACCGAGTTGCCTTTGTTGCGTGAGCTCCTTAACGGGAAAAACAGCAAGGAGGGCTCATGGTGCCCCAGTGATGAGAGCCTCCATAGCGGTCGGACAGGACAGGATCATCTTCGCGTCCGTGTGCTGCGCTTCATGTTGGGACTTGTAATCTCACACGTTATGCCTTTTTTGATGACAACAGGCAGCGTTGATGCACGTGCTGTAACTCCAGTGTAGCTTGCTGCTGTTTAGTCCCTGCAGAGAAAGATGTGATATTAATGTTGTGACTTTAGTACGATCTCATGACCCAGCAGTTGACTTGCTCCGCTGTCTTCAGCATTGCTGGAGCAAAGCGGGGCTGGCTGGGCACTGGCAGGGTCTTGGTATCGGCATCGGAAAGAGAGGTGGGACAGAGTGGCTGAATGGGCTGGGAAAGGGGCTTTTGCTCTCTGGAAACGTTTGGGCTTCTCGTTTTGTCGTCAAAACTGATAATTTCATTTGCAAGCTGAAAGCTGGTCATTTGCTTCAGGCAGGTCAGGGATGTGTTTCAGCATAAAGGGCGTCAGCAAGGAGGTAAAACACTGGAGGTCCAGGCGTGCAGAATGCTCTGGGATGTACTGTTTTTATCATCCGGCAAACGATTTTCCAGTGGAGACTGTTCCCTTGGAAAACGTCTGACCAGCCGCAGAGAGACGTGATGGCTGAGTTGCCACGGAAGATGGGGCTGCCAGAGAAGTCTGATTTCAAACCCATAGGAAGCGTTGTTAGAAATGTCACCAGAGAGGCTGGGAATGTGGGAAAGGCAGATGGTGCTAGTGACGGCGGACCCGCGGGCTCTCTGTTGACGCTGCTCGACAGGACTGTGGGCAAATCGGTGCCTGAAGCTTCGAACCTTTTTGAGGAGGAATAGAGGAGAAAAGCAAGAGGATCCATTTGGACACCGCAGACTGCTCCAGCACCTGGCTCGGGTTCAGCTCAGGGTTTGCCTTCCCATCCAGTGCGAGCCCTTAGTGCGTGAGACCAGCTGTAGCGTGATGGGTGGCCGTTTCCCGGAGAGATGACTTACGGCTGTAACGGGTGGGATTCCTGTCTCATGGGAGACGCTGAGATTATCCATGCCGTGGCTGGAGGGAAGCAGAACCAGCTTTTTACCAAAGGCGTCGGTGTTTTTAGGAATTAGAACATTTCTGAGTTTCATGGGAGCAGCAGGGTCTTCAAAGGAAAAAGGATGTGAAGAATGGCCTTTTTTCTGAGAAATTCCTGGATTACATATAATTTCTTCCGCTCATTTTTTATCATCTTTCTTCTGTTGGTGTCCTTTGCATAAATCTTTATATTTCTAGCCATGAGCAGATGTGATTTTAAAGATGTGTATCTGCTTCAACGTGTTCACTGCTGCTACCAGGTTGTTCCACTGCGATTTCAGGGAAGGTTTTTATGTTCTGGTAGTGACTTCTAGCACAGTCCTTATGCACACATGCTCGCGGATGGATCCCAGAAATCGTAGCAGCAAAATGTGACGCTGGGGTGTCTTAGAATGCAACCATTTAGTTCAGAGATAATATAAAGATCATCTTTCTCAGTCTTTAATTTGTCATTTGAGGTTGCAAAGCCAAGCCTGATAAAGCCGAGTGGAAAGTGCGTACAATCCAGGGTTCAGGCCAGTTGCTTCACTTTTCATTTTCCGTATCAATAAATGGAAATAGATTTCTTTGAAAAGAAATATTTAACACTTATGGTCTCGCATCTCGGAGTGGTCTGATCCGGTCTTGTGCTGAGCCGGGTCAGTCAATGGATTCTTGATTCTTTAAAAGTTGACTGTAGGCATTGATGGTGCTTCACCTTGCTGTGGCGAGTGAAGCAATTCCATAAGCAATGGAACACGCTTTGTGTTTGACTGCAGCTTAGAAGCTTTAATTTTCTAGCTGCGCTAGCTGATGCAGTGACAAGTTCAGGTCTGATTAAATGATTTTTGTATTTGTTTTTATGGGCAAAAATATGTTTTAAGTCTAATGCGAAATATTCAACAAAACTAATATGTTTTCGGTGTTTGTTGTTAAAAAAGAAGGAACTTCTCACTTTGCTCACGCTTTCTCCAGTGAACACCTCTGTCCTCCCCCGGAGCAGAATTAATGTTGGAACAGGAGAGGGCTGACTGACCGTCCGGCAGCCACTTCCAGCCTCTCCCACCTCTTGCACAGGGATGCTTCTCCCGACCTGAGCCCGCGCTCAGCCTGGCTGCTCTGTGTTGCTCCAAAACACATCCCCTGAGATCAAAAACCGCTGCTGTGGGTTTTTTAACAAAAAAAACCAATTAGATATTTCAGAATGTATCAACCTATGGTTTTTCTGTCATCTGCTTGGTTCGCTGTTTCCTCCTTGCGCCTTTTCTTTGCTTGTAAATCCCCTGCGTGGAATTCATCCCGGTTCCCCGAAGGGCTGCCCGTGCCTTCTCCGTCCTGGGTTCTGTAGCCGGAGGAGCAAGGGCAGGACTGCAGATGGGCTGTGTCCACAAAATAAAGTCCTTCCATGAGTTTTGTCCGGATTTAAGGTATGCAGGTGGGGATCTCAAATCTGTAAAGCCCACTGCTATTTTTGCTGTGTGATGTATCTCAGGCTCCTGAAGAAATCCTGACATTTTGAGGACTCCGGCCCAAATTTAATAGCCTTGGTCACCAGGAAATGCATCCAGATTTGTAGAGATGGGTTTGTGTTTCCCTGCCACGGCCTCACCGGGATGAGATGAGGAGAAATGGTGATGCCTTCGTACAGAATCCTGCTGCTGTCGTGCCTGGCTGCCTGGCCTGCTGGTGAGCTCAAACGCCAACGTACTTGTGTGGCTGACGGCTGTGACCGTAGCAAAGGGGCATGCGTGCAGGGATGATAGTTTTCGAGCGGAAGTCCCTGCTGATACAGGAGGTCCTGTCTAAGCTCATCTCTAACAGAAGAGCAACCTTCAAACTTCTTCAGCTGGGCTTAAATTACTGAGATTTTAGTACGAGGGTTCTGCAGTAGGTTTTGTCTTTGGCTTCAAGATCCTGCTTCGCTGAAAGAAGACCTTGGCTAAATTTGCATTACCAGTTTAACTGTGGCTTGCAGTGCAGCATTACAGAAACGTCCTCTGTAAGGTCGCTGGCAGCCCTTCGGCAGTCAGCCTGCTTTTCCCGTCTGCTCCCTCGCAACAGGGGAACCTCGCTCCTTCCCCTTTTTCAGGTTTCTCTCTGGGTTTTTTTTTAATTTGCTCCTTGCATAGCCAGGTAAATGGGAGGTCATAGAAAATTTGTGATCCCAAATGCTGTTGCCAGCTTGAAGGGCAAAAGGGTTGCAGGTGGGGCCGCCTGGCAGAAGAGGTGCTCCTTGGGAGCCTACTGAGAGCTAACGTGGGATTGTCAGTGCTCTAAAGGCTTTCTTAGCCATGGAGTTAGTTTTCTGTGGCAGCAGCTCTGCCTACCTTAGAAATTCATTGCTAGTTTTCAACTCTGCCTGATGCAGCATGTATTTCCACTGTGTTTCCTTTGCTTTAGAGTGGGGAAAAATTCTTTAACTTCCATGAAGGTCGAGAGCTGCTCTGAACCTGAGTGTCACCACAGCAGTGTGTTGATGGGAGCCGAGGGGTGGATGTTCCTGTGCAGGGTGTCAATGGTGTCAGTGGGAGTAGAGGAGTGGATGGATGTTTCTGTGCAAGGTGTTGATGGTGTTGGTGGGTGTCGAAAGGTGGATGTTTCTTTGCAGGGTGTTGGTGGTTGCAAGGGCGCCCTGGCCTGGGGAACCTGCTGGTCCAGGCTTCTGATTCAACTGGTGATGGGGTAAGAACCCTCCTGTGCTTTCTCCCCACATCAGCCCCAGCACAGCGGTGGAGGGGAAGACCCTGCTCAGCCCTCCTGGTTGTGCCATGCACCCCCCAACACTTCTGTGGGTCTTAACTGCATGTTACATCAAAGGACTGGTTGCTTGTTGAGCTTTGGGCTACATGCTTGATGAAGTGGCCTGCTCCCCTGAAACCTGCCCACAGCAAGAGACAGAGATGGAGGAACGTTCCTCCCAAGCTGCACAGTCCAGTTCTGTGGTTCAGAAATGGCTCCTGCTGGTTGGTCTGACAGGGAACGGCTTGTGCAGGGGGATGGGAAAGGAGAGGCTCTAGACCTAATCCCAGTCGCAATGCCTTGGGCTTTGAAATGATGACAGAAAATTTTCCTGCTTGCATTTGTTCTCATTTAGCTACAGCTTGTTCACCAGGATGTTTTTCAAGGAGGGTCTGGTCAATGTTGGCAAAGGAAGGTCTCTTGTTTCCCAAGCATGCTTATCGCTTTGTCCTTGACAACGATGGGAACTTTCGGCACTTTTTTTTCATTTAGAGGCAAACATGAGAAAGCCTGCCTTTGCAGGCAGCATTGTGCTGGTTTTCCTGTGTGCTGAATCACGCAAGACAGATAAAGTTTCCCCAAAACGTTGTTGGCTTTGCAGATGTTGGACCTGGGAAAGTTGGGTGGGAGGGTGTGGAGAATTAATACCTGAACTTCGAACTGAACAAATCTTGCAGTTCAAATAAAGTACCTGTTGTTGCTGGGAAAACGTGCTGTGGTGTGGGATGAGCAATAAAATTTTGGCTATTAGAGAGTTTGTGTCTGGAGCAGAGCAGCACGGGTGGGGTGAAGTTGCTTAACCACAGGAGTAGTGGACGGTTGGGATCTATAGGATAAAACGGAGGCTGCGCACACAGAGGTGCGGTTGCTGTTTGCCCTCTGCCTTCCCTTCGCGTGAATACTTAGATGATTCAGGCCGAGGGACGTGAATCGGGAGCTCATGTTTTAAGGAAGATACATATTTCAAAGTAAAAGATTTTTTAGATGCTGATATTGTTTTGCACGGGGATTCACTGGAGGTGATAGAGTCCTTGTGGGGCAGATTTAAATGCATGCATTAGAAGGATGATGCTTAAATCTCCCAGCTCTCCGGGAGAGTAAAACCTCCATGCTACACATGCCTTTGAAACTTTCCTTTGTGTCTTCGGAACTTTGATTATTTTATATCTGGGTTTTGTTATCCATATGTACAATCAAACTGGTTTTATCTCTGTCTCTAGATACGGTGCTTGTTACTTGGTAAGATTTGAGGCCGTAAGCACTCCGCATAGCTGCCATCTGCTGCGGCAGGAAGGTGAATAGCGGAGGAAGCCGTTCCCTTTCAAGCGCCGGTATAAAGGTGAAGGCCAGCAGACGTGTGCAGGTGTTCTGGAGAAGCTGCAGGAGCCAACGTCACGTATTGGCACCACCCTTGCAAGCGCAAGGGTTGATTCTAGTGTCGCAGGGAAGTTTTGGAAGTACGAGGAATGCCCTCTTTAGTGCGATGCGTTTTCCTAGGAGAGATATCTGGGAAATCTCTTGTTTGAAGGAATACAGTCGAAACAACAAAGGCTGATTAATAAGACCCCTCTCGTGTTGATGGGACCTGTTTTCCTTAACCCTCAGCCAGCGTGCGTACAGGGTTATGATGCATAAAAATGAACAGAGCATTAGTGTATTTTGCTAACTGAGCACTACACTCTGACTTTTCCTTTTCCTTACGGTCCGTTAAACCTGGACGTTTCAGCAGAGATGTGGTGCTGGGATCTGCCTGGGTACAAGTGACTTGAGAGCATGGCACCCACCCGCTGGCACGGCTGCTGTCCCCGACCCGATCTCCAGAGGCAGACCGGATTTATTAAGACAGTGATCAATAGCGGGGAAAGTGCAGGAAGTGTAACCAGAGCAAGATGCTTTGCAGTAGCATGCAGATTTTGGCTGCCGTCCTCCTCCTGATTTATCATGCACAAAAAAAGCCATTGCTACCTGCAGAGCAGGAAGCAGCTCAAACGTGGTGTATTCATACACCCGGCAAGAGGCACTGGCTGTGTGTTTCAAGAAAATCAGAGCGTAACAGTCAGCAAGAAGGAAATTTGGTGCCTGCATGTGGCTTTTAATTTTCAGTGTTAAAAAACCCCAACCCAGTGACCACTCCTGGTGTAAGCCTTGCACCGGCTCCGATTTCCCTGGCAACTTTTAAGTCATCAGTAGCTTGAAGTTGAGGGTGGGTTGGGTTGAGCTTTTCCTTTCTTCTCTATTAAAAATAGATGTAGAAGTTTTGCTCACTTTCTTTTTCCCAGAGGATCACGGGGGCTGCAAGCAGAACCGCCTCGGTAATTGAACCAAGGCGAGCCTTTGACCCTATCCTCCGTGGTTGCCGGGTTGGGGCTGCGCCGAATGCTCGCAAAAGCATTTATGAAGACGGTCATTCTGGGTGTGTTTTAATGACGATGTAATGGCCAAGCGTTGAGATGCTTTGTTCCAGGGACTGAAATTTCAGATTTTCTATAGCATAGGCACTAATGCTCTCACTTTGGCAAGTGTTTTGTGGCTGCCATCATCTTATACTCCGTGGCTACCTAGACTGATCCTGCTGTTTCAGGCTGTATTTTTTCCCTCCGCACTTACAGTGGAGGAGTGCAGTGAATCTGAAGTCAAAGTCTTTTGTGTAGTATTTCCTAGGATTTGGACCTTTCAGTGCATGTGGATCACTACTCTCTCGTACTGGAAAATAAAAGGGTGCAGCTGGTTTTGATTTTGGAGCCCTGAGCAGGAGCGTGCTTGTTGAACAGTGATGCTGCGAGGCTCGCAGACTAATGGTCGTGTTTCTCCTTCCGCAGAGATCATCGATGACCTCGCTAACCTGGTTGAAAACACAGACGACAAGCTTCGCAACCAGACACGGCATGTGAAGATGGTGGACAAGAAATCAACGTCTTGTGGTAGGAAACGGCTGCTGCTGCTGAGATAAATGATAAGATAAATGATGAGATACCAGTCTAGCACTGAGAGGCTGTGCGCAATGTGCTCCCCCCAAGGACGGCTTCTTCTAAAAGTTTAAAAACCCCACATCTCTCCAAACTCTGACGTGACCTCGGCTGCTGTTGCAGGTTTCACTCACTGCGCAAGCTGTGTGTTGATACGGTTAACTTCCTTAAGCTGTTTGAGTGCAGCGTTGCACAATATTCGGACTGGAAATTGTAGAACCATATGAAATGAGTGCAGTATGTGTTAATTAGGTTTAAAAACCTTGCTAGCTACCAGCTCTCACAAAGCCGTCACAGCAGGGAGTGATGCCGCAGGGATGTTTCGGGTGGTGTCCCGCAGGAATGCGTTGTCAACCAAGTGGCGTTCGCAGCCTGCCAGACGTGAAATCCTTGCTGGTGGCTCTTCGAGCTACGTGCAGGCTGATAAAGCTGAACTGGACTCCCTTTCCCTATGGGTGAAGCGAGGTTGTGCGTCTCGAGGCAGTGACTGCTGGTTTCCTCTGTAGGAGGAAGAGCTGGAGGTTTGAAAGCGATGAGCGTGGAAGGGTGCTGTGGGTGGTGGCAGAAGCTGTCTGTGTCCTGGGGGGATGAGTGACGCTGAGGAGTCACTGGGGGAGGATGTCCATGGGGAGGTGGTGGTAGTGGGGCATTTCTGGAAACAGCATCTCCACTTTTGGGGCCGTGATTTGTTTTCAGCACGCTAGAGGACTCTGAATGCTAATAAGAATAATTTATGCCCTGTAGAAATTCGACTTACAGCCAGAAGTTCATGAAATTTGGCTTGTGTAGTTTAGTAAAGAGAAGTTTGAGAGCTGGCTTGGCCACATATCTGGATGGAGAAAAGGTGTGTGGCTGGTGGGGAGCTTTTATTCTGTAGAGGGGTGATCTAGCAGCAAAAGTGACCGAGCGCGGACTGGCAGTGAGGTGTTTTTCAAGCACTGAGGATGTATTTCAGGATTTATTTAGTTCTCCATCAGCGGTAACTTTTTGAAAGCTTGGTTGATACAGGTTGGTGAAAATCTGTGGCTTCTTCTGGAGGTTAAAGTGGCATTTGTCTACGATTGTCGGAGGCATTCGTCTATGATTTCTCCTGTACCAACTACAGATAGAATTAAAGGTGTGACTGCAGAGTTCACGGCTGACTTTCATATTTCAGATCTTTAATGTTGACACAAGTTGGATTTAATCTGAAAATAATTGCACTCGAATGTTGCCAAGCACTCCGGTGTCCCTTTGGAGTCTCCCCTTAATTTCTGCCATTTCATTTTCTGCACGAGTACAGGGTAGTGCGACACGAAATGCCTTTGCGGGGCAGGCAGTGAATCCCATCCCATACAGGACTTCTCCTCCCTCCTTGGGTATTTCTCCCCTCTTTTTAGGTTCCTCGTGCGAATGCAGCCCCCAGACGATGTTGCTGGATAACGAGCCTGTCTCTTTAACTCTGCAGCCCATGCTGGCTGTGCTGGGGAATTTGAGAGGAGGAGGAGGAGGAGGATGGGAGAGGCGAAGGCTGGGAGGATCCAGGGCTGGATTCCTTGGGGGTGACCTCTCTCACCCTTTCCACATTGAAAAACATTTTTCTGCGAGGGGTGGTGAGAAGTGCTGCCTCTTGGTGCCTGTTCCCTCTGCTCCAATAGCTCTTCCTGTGTTTGCATAACAATTTGGGCATGTGTAAACACCATATTGCCTCAGATAGCTGTTTTACTCTGCCTAAGCATGAGTTTTAGAACAATAATGCTGGAAGGCACAGCCTTTAGTGGCATTCTTCCCATCCCTTTTCCACCCTTATCCCTGGCATTGAAAATTAACTAGCATATTAAGATCAGAAAAACCCTCCGCGTACGTACAATTATTCCTTGCACAAAGCCAAGCAGCGGGAAAACTGGCACCTGCTAGGTGATTTTTTTCAAAGTGCTTTTTTTCCACCCTCCAACATTTCATTTACGTTGATAAAATCTTCAGTAACTCTTTGGTCTCAGCGCTGTTGCTTTGGATTTAAAGCTGGGTGAAATGCTCAGTCTTCTCCCTTGCCCACCCCTTCCTTCCCCAGGATGCAGACGTTCGCTTGGACCCAGCCTCTGCAATGTTCCGGCGTGTGCCTGTTCCTGTGTTTTTTGCCTCATTTTTGAAACCATAATGTCTTTTTCTTTTTGTGATGAGTGCCTGTACTGGAGCCACTGGCTGTGGATACAAGCAGAGCAGCTTGGCGTGAATAGTGGAATAATCACCCTTTTACAAGCAAGAATGTAATGCATTGATGGGTGGGTCTTTGTTAGCAGCCAGTATAATAATAAAATCAAAGTATTGCTGATGAAATCCAACTTTAATCAATATTTCAACGTCTTGCTCTCATGCAAACATTGTTTCAAGCTTTGGAGGCTGTTTCCAGCGACCGGCGTGATTTACGCCCTCGGTGCTACCTGCTCAGCACAGGTGTCACCGGGTGCAGGAGCGTTGCAGAGAGCAGCGTCTGTGCCCCTGGCCTTACACGGTCCTGGCAGAAACCTTCAGGTTGTTTTGGGTGGGTCGTTTCATTTGCAGCTTATTTGCCATGCTGTTTCTTTTGCTGACTCAAGAGCTGTTGACAATCCCACCCCTTGCCTTCTGCCCAGTGAAGGCTGCCCGGGTTGGAGCCCGTCTCCCTTGGTGGCCCCGGGCAGCCCCACGCTGGTGTCAGTGGGAACTTCCAGGGACTGCAGCGCAAGAATAATCATGGGATATACTCAAGTCTGCTTCCTTCATGAAACTATTGTTGAAAATCATCAGTCATCTGCAGGGAAATGTTTGCAGGCTGCTTGGCATGGGTTTCTTTCTTCTCCGCGTACGCAGGGCATTTAGGAGGGGTGCTAGGACGAACGTGTTTCTTAGATTTCAGAAACTTGCACTGAGTTTTCACCAAAACATCCGTGTGCATCATTAATCAAATGATAGGCTGTCTTTACCAAATTTGCCACAGGAATGCCCATGTGCACAATCCTGACTTTTCCATTTCACCACTGGTCCTCTTGGGTCTGTCTGTCCCTGCTCTCTCCCAGTTTCCGTACCTTCAGGGGATTTTTGTCCAGAGCAACGCTCGCTAACCATTTCTTCCTAGCTTTTGTATTAGAAACTTTAACCCTCAGGATGTCCTCTTAAGAACCGCATTTAAAAATAAGCTAAAGCGAAGGTATAATTAAGGTTGAGGTGCTGGGGAGGGGACAAGTTTGCCCCAAGCCAGCTCTTGAGCTGGAGCAACCTGATGTATGGCAAATGCCACAATGCCGTACTGGCTGATTCCTTCAGTGGTTTTGGTTTTCCTGGGTAGAGGTAGCCTAAATGTCATCCCATCCGTTCTGAAGGAATTTCCACGCCTTCAAAAAATTTTCAAAATTTCTGATTTTGAAAAAAAAAAAAAGTAATGGAAAATGAGTGCCCTGTTTGAGTTCCCTGGGCAGCTCCCTGTGGTTTTTAACCCTCTCCTGCCCTGAGTGGGCTCCAGCATCAGCTCATCCCTTGGCGCCCACCCTGACAACAGGTCCGGCTCCGGTCAGTGGCAGTGGGAGCTCAGAGCCTGCCAGAGCTCAGCGCCAAACCGGCCCCTTTGCCTGCAGTCCCTGGGCTTCGGCAGCTTCAGCACGAGCTGTCCCACCACATCGGGTCCCCGAGGGCTCGGGGTACAGTTCCTTGCTTTGGGACATTTTGAGTAAGTGGGTGCAGGTTTTGTGGGGGTCCCAGAACGTGGCCGCTCAGCGCAACGTGCAGCTGTGTGCGTTGGTTTTATTTCTGTTCATCATCAGGCTCAGGCACTCGGTATCAGTCAGGAGTCTGCAAAGAGTCCGTGGTTCTTTCTCCATGCCCGTGGGTCGCAGTTGGCCTCATCACGGAGAGGAGACGGTGTCGTCATCCTCAGCTACATCCTGCCTTACCTGGAGGGCGCTTTTTGGTAACTTTCCTCCTGTCCTTGAGTTTTGTAGATTATATTTTTTTGCCTAAAGACATAACTAGGCAGCTCCCTGCAGAGGGGATGGTTAAAGGAGGCTTTGTCTGCGATAAGAGCATCCTGAAATGTTTGCACCTGAACGAGATACGGGGATTTTAGTAACTCAGGACGCAGCTGGGAGTCGCTCTTCTTGGTGGCTGTCCTGTAGCCGAGAAGTGCTGGTTTCCTGGGGGAGCGACAGAGAAGATGATGACTTTTTCATAGTAAAAAAAAGCCAAAAGGAGCAAACTTACTTCTGACAGACAGGTCCATCCCCTTCTGAGCAGCGTGAAGGAAGCAGACCATGTCTTTGCAGTTATCATCGCGTGCCTCCCTCTAACCTTTCAGGTAAATGAGGAAAATGAGAAGCAACCACTGGATATATCCTGCTGGGCCCGTATCTGTGTGCTGTAAAATGCTACACTATTGGGAAAGTGACGGCTGAGCAATTTTTTTCCCGTTTTTCATTTTCTCCTATTCCACAAGATGGCATTGCAATCTAATCGCCTTCCTCCGGCCGCAGGTACGTGCTCTCATCTCCCCTTTGCCTTCTGATGGAGGTTTTTTGGAGATGCCGAAAGCAGAGCGCAGACGGCCGTAAAGTTGGTACCAGGTGGGGATTTTTTATTTTAGCAAATTGCAAAAATATCCGAATTCAAGACAGAGCTTTGCCAAACCTATTTATTGGAGTTTTCGGAAGGTTTAATTTGTTTTAAAACAGAGTAGCTTGGATTATATAAGGTTTCCTCTAGAAAATAATGATTCATGCAGGCTGGGGCCTTTTCCTGCCAGATTCTGTGATCGCTCTGTTCTAAGTTACGGTTATTTTTGCCATGGATTTAATTTGTTTTATAAATTATGGATGGCAGTTACCGAGGCTTGTTCCTCTGATGTGCGCTGTGTGTTTAGATGAGCAAGTCCCCGTCCATTTTTTTTTTTGTCTCAGCGGAGTGGAGAGGCTGGTGTAGTGTGCCGTTAAATCAACCTTTCCTGCAATCTGACTCTCGGAGAAGTTACACTGATGTTCCTCCCCAGTGCTGCTGCGGCAACTGCACTGGCTCTGAGTCACCTGTCTGGGCTTCTACGGGATGAGTTTTCTTGGCCTGGCAAGTTATAGATTTTCCTGATTGTTTACTTTTTTCCCCCGCCTCCTTCAGTTTCTTCCATTTTAAGCAATTACACGTTGAAAAGTTTGTTCTGAGCCGTTAGCCCCATGAGAAAGCTTGCAGAAGAAACTTTAGCAGAAGAACGGTGGGTCTGTTGGTTGAATTGGGCTCGTTGCTCGTGTCTTAAATGCACCGACACCTCCGTCCTCCCAGGAGCAGAGCAGCCCAGGGAGGCGGTGAGCGGCAGCCGTCAGAGGCTGAGCAGAAGATGGATTTTCATCTGGGTTTTTCTGTCTGCCCGTTCCCTTCTCCTGCAACCCTTGCTGCTGCCAGCCAGGGAATACCAGGAGCCCCACAGATCTCGCTGCAGGCTTTAGCTTTCCCCTAGTCTTGCTACCTTGTGCCTCACCTGCCCTCGCACTGTGCTTCTTGTCTGAGCTCCCTGAAGTGTTTTCTTCCTCTCACACAGCTCATTTTCTTTCCTTCAGCGGGAGAGCGCAGGTTAGCCGCACCCGGGGGGCGTGGAGGTCTGCCGGAGGTGAGTCCGGTTTCGGGAGGAACCGATGCGTTCGCAGCCCCGTTGCGCATGTGCGGCCGTGCTCTTCCTCCCACCTTGCCCCGCTGACTTCTGAACCCGCTGGCTAATTGAAGCTGAAATTAGTTGGAGATAGAGGTCACAAGGATAAGAAGTTACTACAAGCTTACTCGGGCATCTGTCCTCATTAGAGAGACCCAATTAAGGGCCCCATTGAGGAGGGGAAGGCAGGGTGAGCTCAGGTCTCATTACACACCAGAGGAGCCTCAAAGCAGATCAGCTTAGGGACATAGTGGGAAATGTGGCTTCATTAATTATGTTAATAGAACAACTTTTAAACGGACAGGTCCAGTAATTTCGGTACTTTGCTCATCTAAGACTTCTGGTTAATTTGTTGTCTTGGCCGTCTTTTTTCCCTGTAACATGAAGCACTTTTCCTCTGCTTCGTTAGCTCTGAGCCCCCAAGGAGCAGGTGAGGAGCTCACGGGATCACTAACAGTGCGAACGAAACATCCTGAAACGTCCCAAAGGGTGCTTTCCGATTCAGCAAATACACTGGGGGGGAAAAAAAAGGTCAGTCATGGTGCTTAGATAATGCCTTCGCTGGTGGTGTGTGCCCAGCAGCCTGGTCCTCACTCCCCCGGTGCCTCCGTACCCTCTGGGCAGCTCATGTGCTCTCCGTGCCCCCTCCTCCTCACACGTGCTGTATTCACAGCTTAAGTATTTGGCTTGAAATTGCCCACGCTGAGATGTTGAAATGGATTCAGCTGATGAAAGAACCTGGACCTCAGCAGTCACAAATACTTCTTTTTTAAAAAAAAAGGTGTTTTGGAGTTGCCTTATGAATTTCTTTTCAGGTGAGGAGCCAGGCGGTTACTGGGGGTGTCAGCTCCATGTGTGTTTGGCAGGGAAGGACGGGAAGAGCCTTCTGGGTCATAGGATCCCTTCAAGAAAAATTTCTGAGAACAAGCTTGTTTTTTCCCCCCCATTACTCCTATTGGAAGGCTGCAATGGTCATAAACTTATTTCCAGCCTAGACTTGTCAGGGATACTTCATTTTGCCCACGTGCAGCCCTTGTTCTGGTGTCTTGAATAGTTCTTTCCTCCTTTTCATTTTACTCCCCCCAGATGTGAGTCTAAGACATCACTCGGTGTTCCCTCCCAGCTTTTGTTTTGTGGGGCTGAGTAGGCATCTTTACATTTTAATCTCTTAAATGAATCTCTCTGATTTCTGATAAGCCCTCTTTTACATTTCTTCCTACTTAAACTTCGGGTTTTTAACCATGCGAACCGAGTGCAGCATCCCCGGTGTGTCCTCGCGATGCCTTGCTCACTGGCTCTAGCATTTCTCTGGCTGCTGGGAATTTTCCAATTACAGCGTGTTGGTCCCTCAGTCGGTTTTGTTGTGAGCTGTTTGCTTGAGCCTTTTTCTCCCTTGAACGGTTTCCACCCGAGGTCATTTGCTTTCCAACTCGTAGCAAAAGCTATTGTTTGTCCCAAGTACGTGGCTTCCTCCTTTGGCCCACTGAATTTCAACCTTCCTCCATTCGTCTTCAAAGTTACCCATTTTTTTCCTGTATGCTGTCCCAGCTTTCCTCTGTGCTGATGGTGCTTTCCAAGTTTGTGTCATCAGCGAGTTTCATTAGCACACTTACTTTTTGTGCCAAGGTCATTAATAAAAATATTTAATAAGATCAGCCTCCTGACCGTTCCTCGAGGAGCTCCGCCGGTGACCTCCATCCATTCTGATCCTTCTTTCAACGCCGCTTCGCCTTTCACCAGTTTCCTGGCCTTAAAGTTCTGCTAATCCCCATCTTTTTCATTTAATAATTTCCCACATGGCACATGCTTTGCTGAAGCCTGCATGGATGGGATCTATCGTGTTTCCTTTGTCTAGAAAATTCATTATCTTACCGGGCTAACCGGATTAGCTCTGTTTGATCTGATTTCCCTTCAGCGCCGTTCCCTTGTTTTCTACCCTGTTTACCGTTTTGGTTCATCTTCTAATTCATCTTTCTTCACTTGGCTCTAGAGCCTTCATCCTGCGGAGGTTAATCGCGCAGCCTTGTGGTTGCGTCGCTTTTTCCCTTCCGCGGTACGCTCGTGCGGATGCCGCGGTTCCTCTCTGGCAGCCTCCAGGCAGCCGCAGCTCAGTCCACCTAGTTTTGGGATGCGCATCCCAGCCAAGTTCAGTTTGAAGGGAAAGACCTGGAACTCTGTGAGCATCAGTCCCCCTGACTTCATTAACCGGCTTGCTTCGGTTAATGACAGTTCGCCCTGTGGCACTGAGACCCTCCGGAACCGCCACAGCCTTCTCCGTCCTCCCGCCGAGCCCTGAGTCGGCGGATTCAACCAGTGATTGCTTGTCTGGGTCTTCTGCCCATGTGCCACCACCTCTTCCCACGTGCCTTTTTCTGGCCGCGGTGACCCCCGGAGTTACCTCCCTGGATAACTTTCGCAGATGGAGACCCGGGTGAAATGGTTCACTTCAGGCTGGGGCGAAGGGCAGTCGCAAGCCGATGAGCGTCAAACAAGGTGGGGGAAACCGATTCTGCCGCGGCACACTGGCAGGAGGTTTGCTTTTCAAGTGGCGGTGTTGATGCTTGGGCGCTGAGGTTGCGAAGTGATCGGCTGCTTGGTAGCTGAGCCCTAAATTTTAGGGCGCCCCAGATGATGGTAGAGGGAGCTGGAGAGCTTGGGTGTCGACATAAATCA
Organism: Steatornis caripensis; assembly: GCA_013398225.1. NCBI lineage: Eukaryota > Metazoa > Chordata > Aves > Caprimulgiformes > Steatornithidae > Steatornis > Steatornis caripensis. The sequence goes on from VZSC01010784.1 coordinate 19,650, forward strand.
GGCATGGCTTCAAGTCTGAAGCTGTGAAATGGCAACCTTCCCCGTCAGGAGACAGAGGAGAGGGGACGCACGGATAGGAGAGCAAAAGGCAGTAAACATCTCCTTAATTACATTTGCATATGCAGCTGTTCAAACAGACCGAACTTCATCAATGCTTGTTCATACCTATCGGGAGATTTACAGCAGCTGTTGTCAACGCGTGCAGGGAGATTGTGCAAATCTGGTGGTAAAATAAGCCTGTGGCACCCTGCTCACCCAAGCTGTCCATCACTCCGAAAGGGCAAGCAATTAGTTGTATTTGAATATTGCAAAAAATTGCAATTGTGTGAAATATCCAAGGGCGACTGCTTACAGCCCGGTTTCCAAGGATACATGTTGCAGAATTAAATCATTAATTTATATTTCTGAAAACGGTGCTGAAATGTGTTAATTTGTACATTACCAAAGAGCCTCAAACTCGCCTCCTTCTGCCTTTTCTTTCCTAACAGGCTCAATGACAAAATAATTGCTCTACCCGATCTGGGGTTGAAATACAACGGGTTCTGGCTTGGGGATTTCGTGCCATGTTAAAACTAAATTAGTGGGGAAATTATCAGGGTTAACTGTTTGTATTAATTCTTACGACTTTGAAATTCTGCCTTAACCTTTGGCTCCCAAATACCCAAGCAAGCCATTTCGAGCCTCTCTTGGTCTTGTTACCCTAAATCCACCCCAACCAAAGATGCTGTCCTGAGCACAGCGCTGCTGCAAACACAGTGCCAGGGCAGAGAGAATGTCCAGCATCTGGAATCCTGCTTCACAGGCCCCGGGCACTCGAGGGACACAACAATGCACAGAGGATGTGATCAATGGAGAAATGATTTTGCTAAGGACCAAGTGGTCATGCCGTCTCTTCAGGGCTTTCTGAGATGCATAGAGGATGTCGATCCCACCAGAAACTGGGGATATAAATCAACAAGGAGCTGTGATCTCAAGTCTTTCTTATTTTGCAAAAATACAATAGGATTCCTGCAATCATGCTCATTTTGGCCGGAGGAAAACTGTCCTCAAGCAAAAGGAAGAGGAATACTTGAGGGGGTGGCCAAAGTCTCTGGTGTTACTTCAAAAAAATTATTTACTTAAGGTGAAAGTCAAATATGTTCGTGCAGCGTTCGTCTCGAAGCATTCAAATAGCTGGAGTTATGCTTCCAGCAGGAGTGTTAATTAACCCATGCTGCACATCTGGGATCGGTGGTTTTGCACTGGGAAAGCATATGGGAGCCGTGCACTCGGTCATGCCAGCAAGCTGTGTCTGCAAGAACAGTTGTAACTGGGGAGCGTGTGTGCTCCAGCGCCGTGCTTGGTGCTGCTGGCATCAGCTCAGCCTTGTGTTGGGACTGCGGAGCTTGGACGGCAAAAGCCCCACAGAGGTTTTCAGAGCCAGGTTTTTGGGCTGGGATGCACTTGTCCTGGGGTGCATCAAGAAGAACACGGGCAGCAGGTCGAGGGAGGGGATCCTGCCCCTCTGCTCTGCTCTGCCCTGCCCTGGGATAGGGCACATCTGCAGGGCTGGGTCCAGCGCTGGGCTCCCCAGTTCAGGAGAGACGGGGAACCCAGGAGAGCCCAGCGGAGGGCAGCGAGGACGGTGAGGGGAGTGGNCCCAAGGCGCCAGGTAGGTTTTGCATCCTTTGCTCAGCATCACGCTGCCGGGTGTCACACAGAGGTGACGTGCACAGGGCTCGCATTGATGCTCCTGTACCGGTGTTGGATCTAGGCTTTGCAAGGACTTCTAAACCTTTGTGCTGAAAGCAGAGATGTCTCGCTAGATCATCACACTTGTCTGCAAACCAAGTTGGACGTTTGTGGCAGGAACGCTTTCTTCTGCACACATCTGCAGCAGCAAGGTGGGATTCGCTGTTCAATATGCAACCTGTCTGCTTCGGAAATAGATTTTTGCTGGGAGGGTGGAAGGAGGGAAGGGGTTTGTTTCTGCCGCAGGGTGATCAGCTTGTGCTGCTGACTTTGCTGTGAAAGCCTAGTGAGTCCTGGGATTTGCAGATGAGTTGCACGTGTGAGGTTGTGCCTCGCGTGGCTTTGCGTGCACTATTGTTGTCTTGTACTGCATCCCCACTTGGATTGTAACACACAGTAGCTACTGTGTGATACTTATCTTTTATATATTTAAGAAAAATGCATGAGAGCATTGCCTTTTTGGCAAGGAAAATCGCGCCACTAGCTCTGTTTCAGTGGAAACTTAGTTTTCTGAGCCATGCTTTCTGAAACCATCCGGTTGTTGCATTCATCTGTGAGATGCGTTGGGAAACGTTGTAAAACTTGCCTCTAACTTGCTGCAGTAGCCTTTTGCGGGAGGTGCTGTAGCCTTGCAAATCACTGTTGATTATTGTCCCTGGGTCGCTGTCTGCCTGATAGGTTCGTGATGTTTGTCGCTGTAGTTCCAGGGGATCAGCTGAGACGGGAGCGGCGCGAGGCGTCGCCTGCGCTCCCTGTCCCATCCCTCCGTGCAAGGCTCCTCTGTAAACGTTTTCCCCTTGATGCTTTCTTTTGTCAGAAGCCTGAAAGAATACGCTCATTTGAAGCTTCTTTCTGCTTCCATAGATGGACAGTTTTATACGATACAGACAGTGCCTGCTGTGATTTTTATGGCCTATAGTTTTCTGAGCAAATGGTTTTGCTCACAAGTTGGCGAGGCTAAAATGACCTTCTCTTGTTCATTAACTGTCTGTTGAAAAATATGCGTGCGCTGGTAGTTACAGAGCCTTGATTGCAGTTATTTTAGGTGGTGCGGGGAGGTCTGTTCCTTCCCTTCCCTCCTCATTATCAAGCAGAAGCAACTGCTTAGGGCCTGGTTTATTTACCTAATAAACTGCCTCTTGTATCGTCTAGGAAATGCTCGCATTTTTCAGCCAAGAAATCCTAGTAACAGGCAAACAGAGGTCTAGCAGTCAGGTCTGGAGAAACAACAAAATGAAGGTCAGCTAATATTGCTGTTATTCTCTTTCCCGGTGGCCATGACAGCAGGGGTGGTTTATTTGAAGATCCCAGACTCGGAGTCATTGCTTGCATTGTTGGTCCCCCGAGCACTGGAGGCTGTGCCAACACTTGGGGATATTAATGTATTCTACAGATCAGTGAATGAAGAATTCCTCTACACTCCTTTCTTTGGAAAAAAAAAAAAGGGGGGGGGGGGGGGGAAAAAAAAAAAAATC
>VZSC01010784.1:23023-60934 GCA_013398225.1 Steatornis caripensis
AAAAAAAATCCTCTTCGCTCCCCTTCCCCCCTTCTCGCTGCACTTTGTTTGCAGTGGCTTTGTCCGCGGGATGTTGCTGGGCATTTCTAATGAGAAGGGGAAGAATCACAGCGATGGGGGCCGGGGCGGTGGGCACGGTTCCCCGCTTCCAGCACCAACGGTGAAGCTGTTACAAGGCACTCAGGTGCGTTGCAGCTCTCAGAGTGTCAGGGTTGCAAATATGCAAGGAGGGGGAAGAAAAAGGCTCATTTTGGATGTGTAAACTCACTGATTTACTTCCTCCGAGCAGAAAATCCTACCCTGTCACCCCCGGTGCAGGACGCGATGCCTCAGTGCTTCTTTAGTATTCATCCCAGCTCCGTGGCCGCAGCCATCTCCCAGCCCACCCCAGCAGCTGCTCAAAGGGACAACGTTAAAGCAATTCCTGCTCCTGGTGACTTACTGCCAGGGAATAATTGGGTTCTGTTTTGGAGGAACATAGAGCGACCCGGCCCCGGCGATGGAGAAAGTACAGGGGAGCCGGGGCTTGGTGGGACGGATCTGTGGAGACGTTCGCAGGGTTCAGCGGGAATAAAAGCTGGTTTCATGAAGAAACGGTTATCTAACAGTAATGCAACGGATCAGGGAAAGGCATCTGAGCAGAATGTTATATATATTCATTCCATAGCAGGAATTGTACTTAGATTTATTATTTTTTTTAATACATTCTTTGATCCCTCGTGGAAATGTTAATGAGACTAAAACTGCTAAAGAGCTCTCCAGACACTGCCCTGCTTTGGAGGAGGGTAGGCTGAAACGCAGACCCTCTGGAGGGCTTCTGACACACAAGCAGTCTCTTTGTTTGCTCCTCCGTAACCCAGACACACGTCTAAAATTGGAGGGAAGATGAGAGGAGGCTGAAGAGGCCGGGCTGAAGGCATTCCCCATTTACAAGAGAAAAATCGCCGGCTGGCCATTAAGGCCGCGGTTTGACGGGCAGCGCACTGCCCGCATTTGAAGTCCAGACCGAAGGTACTCCAAGGATGTAAGTGGGATGCTTTTAGGCCGTCTTTCACTTCGACTTAATTAAGAAACTCACAGGCTTTGTCTGGAGGGGGCCCGTTAACGTGTGAAGCTCCGGCCCCCCGTGAAGCGGGGCCGGGGCGGGAGGGGGTACCCACATGCATGCCGCTTTTGTGCCGTGTTGCCAAACTGAAGACAGTAGCGAGTGCGAGCCGGGCATTGCCAGAGGTCACCCCTTGCGTGCGGCAGTGAACCCGTGTCCCGCCACAGAAACCCTTTCTCAGAGACCCAGAGCCGGCCGACCTTCCTGCGCCGCCTGTATGGGGAAACAAAAATAATCTGTGGTGGCTAGGAAGGGGTTTGTACGTGTCCCGCAGCATCCTTCCTCAGTCCTGATGGAGGGTCAGAGGTTACGCCGAAAAAAGGGCAAACACTATTTCTTAAGTAGCTGATGCCCGTGTGTGTATTTACTTTGAGATTGCAGGGGTTGGCTGGACGATGAGCTGTTGGAGGGGCGGCTTGAGCGGTGGGTGATGCTAATGGCCTTTGAAATCACCGGGAAGAATCGAACCTACCCAGAGGAACGGGCTTGTTTTCGAGTTTGTGGTACAGCCAACGTGCCCGCCTTTGCCGCCAGCACGCTGTTTGCCCAGAGTGGCTGCAAATAAATGCCACGGTCCTTTGTGGTATTCATCATCTTCACGTCTCGTGATCACAGCAGTCGATGCTGATTTGATTTCCTTTTAGCTGACAGCCAGAGAGGAGACTAATGCTGGCACAGCCAGGAGCAGCGAGCAGGCTGGCGTCAGGTCAGGCTCTCCGTACCAACACTCAGCTGCTGAGGTTCAAAAATGAGAAGCAAAGCACACTCACCTGAGGCAGAAAATGCAAGACTGCTAAAATTAAGTTCTTTATAGTCTCTGCACTTTTACGGGGCTTAACAAGTGTCTAATGAGGTGTTTCTGCCGCTCCGGTTCGCGGTGTGTTCCCAAGCCTCGTGGTTAGTTAGGGCTGCGGGCTCTACAGCCACCAGCTCCCAAAGACGTGGCACGGCCTTTCGTCCCAGGCCGGTGGCCACGCACTCCTGGTGCAGCAGCTGAAGGTGGCCTTTGGCGTGTGTCTGAAGAAGCCTCATGTCTCTGGATGCAAACTGCAACACTCGGTCTTCGCCATGTTGCTCTGTAACTTTTCTGGAAGGCTGCATGTTGACACAAGGAGAAACCTTGGCACCAGTTTAGGATGGGAGAGGGAGGAGATGGTCGAAGTGCCTGGAGATGCAGGGCCCAGACAGTAGTTCATGATGGATGTCGAGGCTAAGGAACTTCTTACGTCCGTTGGAGACCACTCGGCATAGGCTGTCAGGGCTTGGCAGAGATAGTCGGGGATGACAGCTTGTCCGCTGTGATCTGGGGGTGCTGTATGAGGCAGAGTAGAACAGGGACAGCGCTCACCTATCGGTAATTTCTGTAAACTTGTTTTAATTCCTCAGCCGAGGAATTCCAGGATCATGGCTGTGCTTCAGATGTCACATGCATCCTGCGAAGCGGTTCCCTACGCGCCGGTGATAACTGCTTCCTCTTGCCTCCCTCTCCCGGGTTCCAGCGCAGGCAGGTGCAGCGTGGATTTGTAGTTTGTGCTGGGTTTTGCACCTTTGCCCCTGTGCCTTGTCGCTCGCTCCTGGTTGCCCCTGAGAAAAGGCGAGTATTTTATACAGCGCGATGCCGTATCACGAGGGTTTGATTTTTAACGTGATGGGCGTATTTGCATTAACTCTCTCAAATCTCTCAAGTTCAAAGAATTTGGAAAAAACTCCCCAGAACCAAAGAGATTCTCAGATTTATTGCTTCTCCCTGCGCTTAGTAATTTTGTTTAGCCCTGTAAGATTTCCAGCTCCTGCTCGGTTGTGTGTTTTTTTACTGCAGTGTTTATAATGTCTTTGGGGATCCCAGCAGACAATGTTTTGTATTTAGCTCTAGAGCATTAGCAAGGCGACAGCACCGCTAAAAAGTTTCGGAAAAGCACCTTATTGGAGCCAAAGTGACTCATTCCTGCTAGAGACGCAGTAAATGTTTTTCTGGCATTTAAATAAAATGCAAAAATATTCATTTCCCACCTTGATATTGAGTTAAAGACTGAAAAGTGAGGGGAAAAAGCCCAGTAATTAGGCCTTCTACAAAAACACTGCCAGTGCCAAATGATTCATACTGAGTGTTTTACAGCACGCTTTCAGGGGAACGCAGCATTATAAACAGTAACATTTCCAGCTTCCAGAGATGAGAGGATTTGATTTCTTCTCGTGAACTTTGCATTCTGTGCTTTCTGATTCAGAAACGCTGTACTCGGGGGAGGTGTTTTGACAAGATACTCAAATAGCTTGGGAGCTGGGTAAATGTTTGCTTAAAGCTGATCTCCGGGTTTTGTTAGAGCTTGAGGTTCGGATGGGAGACGGGGTGGAGAAGTGGATTTTCAGACTTAACGTTGCACCTCAGCCCTTTGCTGAAATTAAAATTATTTTAATTTCTACACAGCTTTCCCAGTGTTGCTTCTTCTGCTTTACCGCTTCCTTTGTTAATAACAACATTATTAATATTTCCGTTGGATGCATGGCCACTTTGCCACCTCCTCTGTACTGCTTTCTACGTACTGAGGTGTTTTATAGTTGTTCACCATCTCCTTTGGTATCTCAAAGATGTTCATTGCTTTGGTAGCTGAATGCAATTACGCAGATGAACACAGAGTAAGTTCTGCTCTCCAGTGTGCTTAGCTGTCTGCATTTTAAGCATTCGTAGCATATTTGTGCCTGCATATTAGTGGTTAACGGTCTATGGGAGAAACTTCTTCAAAAAGGAATAGCTTGTGTTTAGGTCGGTCAGCCTTGCCCACTGATGAAAAGCTGTTCCTGTGCTGGGATCCTCCGCTGAGACTTCTCCGCGACTGGATTTGCTCCAGCCGGGACTGCGTCCACTGAGCTGCTGTAACGCGGAGGCTGTGGTGTAGTCCATGCAGGAGGAGAGTCATTCTCTGAGGTCTTTAAATTCTGCTTGAAATAAAGAGTTGGTGAATGTGGAGGCTCGCGGGAGAGGGGGTTGCTCTGTTGCGTGCCGTACGCACCCTGCTGAGATAAGGAAGGTTGAATTCTGGTAATTGGTAATTGCGTGAAATACTGATTTTTCTCTTGAGGTATCCAGGTGGCTTGCTCCTGATGGAAGGATGCATGCTTTGTTTTGGCTGCCGGAGGAACCAAACGCTAGAGATCATCTTCCAAGGACGGAAGAGTTGAGTAGAACTGGCTTTCCTTTGCTACTGTGTAAATGAGAAGATCAAGGGGCGCTGATGGCTTTTTGGTGGTCCCCTTTTGTCCTGCTGGTTCTGGCGATGAGTAGAAGGTTAAGTCATCGAAGAGCTTGGAATTGGGGAGGATTTAGGTGTTAAATGGCTTAATAAGCTGAGCTGATTGTAGCATGACCGATGTGGTAGTGCCCAAAAGGGAGGCACGGCATGCCCGTAGGTGGGCATTCAGGTATTTTTATGGGTTATGACTGAACGAGTTTTACAGCGTACAAGCTCCAGTCGTCTGCTTCCTTGCTTAATTTGGCAAGGTTCGCAGGAGAGCCGAGCGTGAGGTAGGGGGTGGTTTTGGCTCTGTTCCGCTCAGTGGTTTTAGTGGTGGTCTAGCTCACCTGAGACACCGAGTTGGTTCCGTAACTTCGAGATAGCGGGGAGAACCTCCGTCTCCTTTTAAAGCCTTCATTCAGCATTAGTCAAGAAAGAAATGGGGTGTCAGGAAGGCAGGAAATGTGTTATTTCTAGGCAAGCTTCCCATCTTTGTGGGCTCGTGTGGCTGGTTCTGCATTCCCTGCAGGGTTTGTGCTCTTCTGCCAAGGTTCTTGGAAGGCGAGTGCTAAAAAAGACCCCGTGGCCCGAAGGGAGGAGGAACTGAGAGTAACAGCCGAGTGGTTGCTGTGAGGAATTGCTCTCCTTTGCTGCCGGGCCAGCGCTGGCTCCGTCCTGCGGTGGTTGACCTGTCTCAGTAGCTCCTTAACTTGTATAATGTCCCTTGTGGAACAGGACAGTGCGGTCATCCCCATCTGAGTGCCTGTGGCTTGGCTGTGTCCAGGTCCTCCGTGCCTGCCTGGAGCATCGTCACTGTCGGCCCACTCTCAGACCATCTCGGTAGAGCTCTGACTTTGAGGTGCTAGAGGGACTGGAGTTAATTTGTCGGATTTTGGGGACGCGATCCAAAATTTGTCCTGCTTTGCTCAGATGAGCCGTGAATTGCTTCACAGCGCTCTGCGAGGTAACTGGTCTGTCCTTCCCAGGCGGCTCTGCAGGAGTGGCTGCTTGGGTGTTTCGTCTTGGTTCAATGACACAGACGAAGGCACGTTCTCTTGATGCCACCTGAGGCCAAGGCATGGATGCGGCGGCCGAGAACAGCCCGTTGTCTCTGCTGTGCTTGCACATGCAGTCTGAGACTCAAACAACCCTTCGGCTGTTCCTTGTAGCCCTCCACGCGGAGCGGCAGCAGGTCTGGGCAAGGGGATCCCGCAGGTTGGGAGCCGGGGGGAGGCTGGCGGGCTGGGGATGACTGGAGAAGGCGTTCCTTGGGGACCTGGTGTTTAGCAACCCTCTGCTGCTGCTGCTGCGAGTCGGCAGGCATCACTCTGGGGTTGGCAAGCGATGCGTTAACAGTTGAAGTTTATCCACAGATGTGTGGACGGGGCTGATGCTCAGGAGATCGGGGTTTCTCTACTTAGTAGAGCCTGCTAGTGGGCTCCTGCCCTGTTACTTTGCCGAGATGCCTTCAACTGCCCTTTGCAGTGATGGAGTATGTCTTAATCACTTCATCTGGTGGCTTGGTAAACCCAGTTTGTCAAGGTGGTTCCCAAGTGCCCCCATCACCGCTGTTAGATCCTTATACCTCCCTTCTTCATAGCTATCGCACCTCTCAGCTTTCTGAGAAGGTGAGCCCTTCTCGTCAGGCTGAGCATCTGGTTTCCTGCAGTTTATCGTGGCCTCCTTTGAGATACCAGGGCATGAAATAGTCGCTTGTGGTGGAGTTGCCTTTTATCGAACTAGACTGCGCTTCAGTAGTCCTCAGCTGTCTGACTTCTTGCATAAGAGACTTTCTCGGAGAGGTATTTTTAAAGACATCTCTGATAAAAATACCTCAGGTAGGAGGGAGAACTCTCAGCACACTCTCACCTTCTCCAGCATGATGGGGTTACGCCCTTTACTTTATATAGATCAAGAAAATAGGGAATTTGTAATTCTTTAGATAATGGAGGGTTGCTGAACAGCGCTGTATAGGCTCGTGTTAAACTAGGAGTCTTTTAAAAAGAAAATGTTATAAAGCCCTGTCTGAGGCCTCTGTGGCGCAGCCTCTCCCAGAACCTGCCGCTACCAGCGGTGCTCCGCACAGAACGTCATTAGAGGGGAAAAAAATAACGCTGCCCATTTGCCCAGTGCTCCGGGCAATTCATTTCCCAGCCTCAGTCCGTGTACTCTGGCAAATCGTGGTGAAGTACGTAGATAGGCATCGTCCATCCACCGCGAGGGCAAACGGACCCCAACTGCGGAACGCGTAGTCCTGGCTCGCTCCTGTAGCTTCCCACAGGAGGCACGGGCCGGTTCCCGTCGCTGTTTACAGCAGCTGGCTCTGCCACAAACCTGATTCCTCCCCCCCGTCCCCGGCTCTTTGGGATTGCAAAGGCTGCTCTGCTCCATTGCATTTATTAAACGCACATGACAGGTAACTGCTGCTCCCTGTCTTACTTGCAGACACCCCTGTGCAGTCCCTGGGTGCTGCTGTTGGCAGTGCTGCACACGTACGCCCACGGAGCGACGGCGTGAAGTTTTTTAACGCTTACGGTGATGACAGTGCTGGTAGCATCGTTGCTTCAAAAATGCTGATGCTTCTCTGAAAAAAAGAGCCATCGTAGTGGCGAACTGCTGAGTTGCTAAACGCTGCTGCAGCTTTTTCCCCCGTAAAATTTTAGACGTAATCATCCTTTCTTGGGGGAAAGCTAAATGAAAGTTCGTTGGGAAAAGAATATTTAATGCTGCCAGAGAAGGTTCTTGATTGCGGTTGATCCTGAAACTGGTAATGAATGTGCGGTATCGGGGCCTGGGGATTTGGCGTATGGATTTCCCAGGGTCTAATCATCTCATAAGGCTGCCGAGTGTGACTCCTTCTCCAGTAATCTACTTAACTCGGTAATTTACCCCTCCTTTTGCCTTGCCAGGAGAATGAATCTCACAGGTTGTTTGCATGACAAGTAGCTCGGGATTGTCTGAGTCTTTGAGGAAGATGCTGGGAGTTAATTGTAGCGGCTTGAGTTAATGGTTTCCCATGTTCACTGGCAGGCTGGGCGAGGAGCAGAGGGAGGACGGTTTTTATGGGGAGGACTATTGTAGGCTGTGTGTTTTGATAGCTATAAAGCTAAAAAAAAAAAAGTCTTCTTCCAAAGGATGTTTTTCTCCACCAAAACTAACCTCGGGGGAAAACTATGTTTGGTAGTTCTAGGATTATTGGATTTGCAGATAGAAACTGCTGTGCTAGTGGCAGCTACTGATGGATGACCAGAGCTGCTAACTGGGAGATGTTTCTTGGCAGCCGATCGTACTAAACATCTCCCCTCAAAACCATTAAACCCACGTTGAACAATGTTTAAATTTAAAAAAAATAACCAACACACCAACTTGCTAGCAAGTAAAAACTTATCACTGCATCCACGTCTTCATTTTAAAAGAAACTAAGGACGCTCCATCGGAAGCGTTGACTTCTTGAATTTTATTAGGATCCCCTCACGCCAGACCTTCATTGTGCTAAAGATAAAAGGGTAAGCATCCCTTCATCTCTGTGTTCAATTTGCCTCTTCCTGAAGCCAAACGTTGCGAACAAAATTCCTGCTTCGAGATAGGCTCCATGGTACGTGGTCAGCTTGTGCTCGTGTGCACCCAGAACAGAGGAGACAGAGACTGTTGGGAGCGAAGGGATGGGAAGCTCTGGATAAACTGTACAGGTTTTATTGAAATTACTGCCGTGATCTGTGGCTTGCTTGAAATCAAATACTGCCAAGCATCTTACTGCAGTCCCCGTGGTTTGCACCTAATATGCATCGCATTAACCGTTTGCAGATGATGGCATTTGTTACAAAGCTGTGTGCGCCGCCAGAAACTTTTGGAGTGGTTGAGGCAGGATTTGATGAAACCTTAAATAAAAATATAATAATTCTCTTAACATTATTTTAGAAGTGTTCATGCGTGGCTGTAGTTGGTGACTCTACGCAGGAGTCGCGGTGTAGGTTTTCCCCATGTTGGTTGAGAGGCGAGATCATCTCAGAGAGCTTCGCATGCGGGCGCAGCGCTTTCGCATTGGCGTCCGTCTCCTTGAGCCGCGCTCGAGTCCCCAGCTCAGGGCTGCCACAAGGCTCATGTAGATGTTGAGGGTGAATTGCCTCTTCTTAACAAGGAGCTACCTGGATTTTTCTATTTCCAGTTTCCAGCCTTTTTTTGATGTGTTGCTTCTGTTCTTGCGCCGGAAAACCATGCTGGACCCACGAGTTGAACTCGATCCGCGGCTGGAGCAGCCTTGCGTCTGGCCGCTGTCCCTGGGCTCTTTAGAAGTAGCTGTGGTCCACAGCTGGGCAGTCCCTGCCGAGTTCTCCAGCTGCAGGTGGGCTGATCCTCCGCACAGATCTCACAGGTCTTCAGGCCTTTCCCTCCAGTTGCAGGGGGAACGACTGCGTCTGCGCGGAGTCCAGCTGACCGCAGGTGGAGCTGCCGAGGCTGCAGGGTCGGCCGCTGCCTGTTTGCGGGATCGGGGCCTGGAGAGCAAGGGACCTCTCCCTGGCGTCCTGTGCCTGGATAAGTCAAACGTTTGTTAGCATAGCGTTGAGGTGATTTGTGGTTTTCATGGGGAATGATAAATGTGAAAAATAATGTATCTGATCTTTGTATAAGCTGGATGAAAATAAGAATAAAATACATGTTGCCATTACAAAAATGCATTGAAAGATGTATTTGTTTTCTGAGCCAGAAAGACGTAGTCGGCTTAAAAGTGTAGTTCTATCAGAATTGTACCACTTGGTTTGAGTTAATGTTTTGCAGACAGCAGACTCTTCAAAATGCTGTAAAATCTAGGGGATAAATGGAGATCTTCCTGACCGTCTATATGGAGCTGGAGAGCACGCGTGCTCAGTCTGAAGCTTTCGTACTGGCGTGGGTTCACCCCAGCTGGCAGCCAAGCACCACGCAGCCGCTCGCTCGCTCCTCCCGTCGGTGGGATGGGGAGGAGAATTGGGGGGGGAAAACAGAAAGTAAAACCCGTGGGTTGAGATAAGAACAGTTTAGTAGTTGAAATAAAATAATAATAATAATTGTAATGAAAAGGAAGATTAAAAAAGAGAGACATGTAAACCCCGAGGAAGCCAAGTGATGCACAACGCAGTTGCCCACCACCCGCTGACCAAAGCAATGGGTCCCCCTGGCCAGCTTGCCCCAGTTTCGATGCTGAGCACGGCGTCCTGTGGTGCGGAGCATCCCTTGGGCCGCTTTGGGGCAGCTGTCCTGGCTGTGCCCCCTCCCGGCTTCTTGCTCGCTGGGAAGCCGGAAAGTCCTTGCCTGAGGATAAGCGCTTGGCAACAACTAAACCATCGCTGTGTGAGCAGGGTCTCGTGGTCAGCTCAAGCAAGCTCCGTGTCCTCGGTACGTCAGGGACCCTGGGACGCCCAGGCGTGGATCTGGATTTCGGCACCGCCGCAGAATTGCTGAAGGACAGCCAGATTCCCTTCTGCTCTTTATAGCCCACTTGCTCTTGGACACGCGTCTCCTTCCATGGCTGGTATTGTGTAGGGGTGAACGTTGGGAGTGGGGAACACGGGGTGCTTTGCAAAACATCGCCTTGCTTCCGCCAAGCAAGTGACTGCGGCTTTCTTAATTGTGGATCCTTTTAGTTAATTAGAAACGTTGCACCTCAGCGGGGTTTGGTTCTGCAGGGTGCCAAGTGCTTTGTTCTGCATCCAGCAAAGCACTTAAGCGCGTCTTTAAGAACACTTTACAGGCTGAAATAAGCTCATTGATTTCAGGGCAATGAAGGATTGAGCCGATCCCAATTTTCTTCCGATCGACTCAAATAGTAACATCCAGGAAAGGGTTTCTTGAGTGTTAATGCTGTGCCATAAATAGCGATGCCGGGCGCTTCACCGCTTGGACTGGTCAGAGAAATGTAACGAAGACGGGAACGGTGTGTTTGGGTGTGGGGGGGAGTTTCTTCTGGGGAAAGAAGAGGAGGAAAAAACATGATTAGAAGTGATTTTCTCCCTTTTATTTTTTCCTTCTAGTTTTGTAGTAGCAGCAGTTAGCTTTAACATGGTCATTTTCAGCGAGCTTTTAATGAATTAAGAGGAACCGGAACAGTTTGGAAAAGTATAGAATAAGCAAATACTCCAGAGAGATTTTTAGTGGCAACATGATTAATAAGGGATACTCCTGGTAACACTATCAAAACAGAGCTATTGCAAAAGCAGATGGAGCGTCCCGCTTTCGGGGCAGGAGCAGGGCCCAGACAAACGAGCCAGGGCGATTTATGTGCCTTTCTGCAGCGTGGGTTTTTTCTCCCCTTAGAAGTGTGAGGGGAATAAACTCTGTAGACTTAACTGTGGGATTAGACTTAAGGAAAAAAAAAACCTATTTGGTAAATCAGGCGACTTCTTTTTTCTCCCAGGTATTTTTATCCATGTTGGTTGGTTGATATAACGGGCTACGTTCCTTACCCAGACCTTTTTTTTTTTTCCTTAATTTTAGATTTTTTTTTTTCTCTGTGTCAGCCCCCACGCACATCTAGCACTAACCTTAAGGAGCTCAAAAAGGGAAACGGTTCTCCAGCAGGAGAATAGGATGCAAAATACTTGACGACAGGTTTCCGAAACAGGTTTTCCCAGTGCCCTGCTGGTTTTGCTGCCTTTCTCCATTACGGACAAGCGTCTCCGCTGGCGAGTGAGGATGCGGAGAGGTTGCTGCTGGCTGTACCGCGGATGGCGTTCGCTCCCCGGCGCGCAGCCCGCTCAGCCCTGCGTTGCTGCTGTCACCCAGGCCGGTTTTATCCCCTGCGCTTTGTTCTGAGAGCAATTATTTCTTTATTTCCTTTGAAGACGTTTACTGTGCAGCTGCTGCGGCAGCTTGTAGCTGTCATGTGGGAAGGCAAAGGAAGAGAACTGGAGTTAAGAGCTTATAAACTTCTCAAGTTTTAGGAAGGTACCGAGATGAAATGATATTGCGGGTTTTTTCCTCCTCCTCTCTCTCTTTTTTATTTTTTTACAAAATGAGAGAGGACCTCTTGTACTGCACGTGCATAAATCGTACAGGTTTGGCTCTGCTCAAGTCAAAAGTTAAAGAAGAAAATAGAATAAAATAGCCATCCTGACATAGGAGACAATGCAGTCTTCCAAAACCAAAATAGTTTTGTGTAGTACACCAGCATATAGGAGTCAAAAGCTCTGTGTGTGTGGGCTTTAAGAGATGCCTTGCCTTCTTTTTTTGGAGAAGAAACTTCTGTTAACATCTAAATGATTTCAAGAATTCAGCAAGGATTGAATTCCCTACTTCATCGGCATGAAACTTTCGCATTGCTACTGAACTGTGTTATTTTATCAGCCTCCTGCTCTTCAGACTCCGTTTACCAAAAACCTTTTAAAGTGATTATGCAAGTCAAACCTAATTTCTTATCGCAGTTCTGTATTTGTTGGCTCTGTTGTTTGCGAGGGATTGTTTCACCCACCCTGTTTCCCTTGGCATTTTCAGAAGGTTCTTATAGTTGTTAGCAGCTGTAAATGGTATTAATAAGAGGTATTTGGTTGCTGGTTTCTGCAGTTTTGCATGCTGATTGGGTTGGGTTGCCAAAGGTTGAGCAAGTTTCTAAAAGAAGGATTGTTCTTTGAAGTGTCAAAACACTATTCTGAACAAAAACCCAGCCGTATCCGTGTCAAGAATTTTACGTGCAGGCTGGTACGCTTCTGCAGAAACTAGGGCAAAACACTTTTATTTGTTTAAATTGATATTGACTTTAAAATCAATGAAGCCTCATCTAAGAATCTTCTTAAAAGAGCCGGGCTGAAAGATGTCAAGTTTTTTTGGCTTTCTCGGCGTTGTATTTGAGACGATAAGCACTTGCCCGCTTCAGCGTTACCTCTTCGGGTTGTCCGTACTGTGCTGTTCTTCCTGAGGAAGTTTTGGCCGGTTAGTGATTAACTTTCCCAGAGCAACACTGCTTATTTGTGAAAAGGAGCAGATCTTCTGGTTTGGTTTTATCCGGGGAGAATCCCGTGTGTGCTCCCTGAACAGTGCTGCATCCTTAAAGATTTTCAGGACTCAAATTGGCAAAGCTCTGAGCAACCTGGTCCAAGTCTGGTCTTAGAATCATAGAATAACTCGAGTTGGAAGGGACCCACAAGGATCATCGTGTCCAGCTCCCTCACGTGACCGTNCATCCGGGGAGAATCCCGTGTGCGCTCCCTGAACAGTGCTGCATCCTTAAAGATTTTCAGGACTCAAATTGGCAAAGCCCTGAGCAACCTGGTCCAAGTCTGGTCTTAGAATCATAGAATAACTCGAGTTGGAAGGGACCCACAAGGATCATCGTGTCCAGCTCCCTCACGTNAAGCTCTGAGCAACCTGGTCCAAGTCTGGTCTTAGAATCATAGAATAACTCGAGTTGGAAGGGACCCACAAGGATCATCGTGTCCAGCTCCCTCACGTGACCGTACTTGGAGCAGTAGGTTGCCCTAGAACCTGCCGTGGTCCCTTTCAACCTGATCATTTTATGATTTATGTCTTCAGTTGTCTGTCTTCAGAGTCAGAAGAACATCTCCTTGCTGCGGTCACCAGATCTTGCTGTTGGGGGACTAGATTCGCCCAGATCAAATTCATGGAATGAGTCAACCGAAAATAAGTGCAGTTTCCTTATGCAGACTGTCCTGCTTGAGACCCGCTGCAGGTGGGGAGCGGCTCGGTGGAGTGTGATGGTTTTAACCAAGAACGAGAAGCTGGTGCTAAGCAAGGCGTGTTGCTGACTGTATCCCGCGGAGCAGAGAGTTTACGATCCCTGTGATGCCAGTAGGCAGGTAGTGAGACTGTCTAGCCACAAGCATGATCAAAAACTAGTTTGCCAACAGACAAAGTTACGTTCGCTTCCCTCCAGAACTTCAAAAGGAGAAAAATAAGCATCTCCCACCTTAATTACGCTTGTGTTCAGGTGAAAGCTGCAGCTTGTGTTTCATCCAGTACATGGGGCATCACCCTGTGGCTGCTGAGCTGCGTCGGGGGCCGTTGCTGTAACAGGGTTCTGATGCGACCGGCAGACTTGTTCAGTGAGGTCAGTTTGCCCAGCAGACTCCCTTAGTGTGGAAAGGGGTAATCGTGCCGGAGCTGGCACTGCTGGCTTGGCCTCGGAGCCGCTCGGTCACCTTGTCCAGCCAATCCTCCTAACAGACAGATCAATACTCGGGAACTGCTTCTCATCGTCCACCGCTGCTGGACTGTGTTTGCAGCCTGCGTTGGGGCTCTGAATTATGTCTCTTCTGGCTCTTGGCTACATGAAGGCTTTAATGCTTAAGGCTGGTTGCACCCTGCACTTGGCTGGTCTTAGTTCTTGAACGTGATTGCGCAACTGCTTTTGCTGGAGAAGCTCCTCAACTCAGCCAAGGACGTGAAGGATAAAATTGTGGCTCGTGCAGCGGCCTCCTCATCCTGTACCTGAAATTATCTCTTTGAGCTATTCTCCAAGGTCTGTAGCAGATGGAGACAGACATAATGAGCGAAGCAGTTGGGAGAGAGGTTCAGACTTTTATGTCAGTATAGAGTGGAAAAACAAAAGGAGTATTAGATGCGGGTAACCAGACGCAGTATGTAATTAATCTTCATCTGTGGCTTTTAAAATCAGCAACAGCCGGAGTATCCCAGATTTGAAACTCGTGTTTGTTCAGATGTAATGGATGTGTAGACATTTTTTTCTGGCCTTCACCCCACCAAGCATCGTCTTCCAGGTAGGTTTACATCAAGCGAATTGGCTGGAGCAGCGCTGCACAGTGCGTCTCGCTCTAACCATTGCAACAGCCCTGTTTTACAGGGTCATCCCAGTAGTTTCATGTTTAACGTTGCCAGTCGTTTAATTCCTGACTGTTTTGTACCCATTTTTAATTTTTAAAAACAAAAAAAAAATCCATGCTGCTTTTGAGCTAGAGTTTCTCATGCTTAACTCTGTGTAAAGATGATTTATGGTGCTAGTAGGGGCTGCACTGGAAATGCAAGATCTATTATGAAGTGGCTTGAACAGCCCATGCTGAAATGTTTATTGCTGTCTTCAAAATAGAATACATCAGGGTTGATGGTGCCTGTCCAGGAAAGAGAGAGAGTGGAGTGNCTGCTCTTGAGCTGGAGTTTCTCATGCTTAACTCTGTGTAAAGATGATTTATGGTGCTAGTAGGGGCTGCACTGGAAATGCAAGATCTATTATGAAGTGGCTTGAACAGCCCATGCTGAAATGTTTATTGCTGTCTTCAAAATAGAATACATCAGGGTTGATGGTGCCTGTCCAGGAAAGAGAGAGAGTGGAGTGGGGCTAGTGGGGTATTTTTAGTATTCCAATAAAAGACAAGGCTTTTAAAGGAAATCACTTATTGCCATTTTGCAATCAAGAATGCAGGAGTGTTCCAGGGACTGCAAGAAATATGCTTCAAGAATGTTGGAGCCATAAGGAACTAATCATTAAATATTCTCTCATTTCCACCCCCGTTTCTTGCTCTGAGGAAGCCATTTAGAAGCTTTGCAATTTGTATGCAAATCTCAACCTCCTGACCACGCGGTCAAGTATCCAAGTGACTTAGGAGCCAGCATCCCATTTTCAAAAGTTCTTACAATTCCTGTGTAAGCAGGGCACTTTTTAAAATAGAAGACACATGGACCAGACTTCAGGAACACTTCATCTGACCTTAAATGACTTGGCATAAACACTATATGATTTTTTTTTTTTCTGCTATAACTTTTTCTCCTTGGTCAGTGTCTTGCTTAGAGAAGTTCCTCTTGCGGGTTCAGATAGACCGGTAAAACTAGTTTTGTTACTGCGGCTCGTGCCACTCATTTGACGGAGCTGTGATTATTTTTATTTCATTTTTTTTTCCACACGTAGCTGCAGTTGTTGATGTTTTAAACATTTCAGAAGCGTTCTGGCGCTGTAATATATCCATCGAAGTTAGGGAGCGGGTAATCCCAGCGTTTGTTCGAGTGAAAGACAAAGGAAGAGGCAAAAGATAATAGTTTCTCGAGTGATTTAAGAGCCTAATGGGACAATTTAGTGATGCAGCTAAGCAGAACTAGTGGTTACCTGCTCCCTCTCCCCATGTTCCCATCTTTTTCCTTGTGCTGGCACTGGTGTCCTGGTGAGGCAGTTCAGGGAGCTATAATGGTAGAAAACTGACCCTACCAAAAACAAAGACCGGGGTGTCGGGCTGGTGGCAGATGGACGTGGGCAGATGTCCTCTTCTGCACCAGGCCAGCAGAGCCGTCCTTTCATTTTATTATTTTTTTTCCCCCCACATTTGTTTTTCCTGGAGAAAGTAGTGGAGGAACAAGAGGCCCCTGCTGAGATCATCTGTCATGTCTTCTGCCTTTTCCCTGCTTGCTGCAGGTAGCGGCTCCGGGGTACACTGCTGCCCGGCAGACCCTTTCTTTCAGGAAAACCATTTTGAGTTTGCCAGCTGGGCCGCAGCTTCTGCACCCCGCGCTGGAGTTAGGGGCTGGTGGGTGAAGGTCGGCTGGAGAAGGTGCACGGATGTGTGTGTGTGAGGAGAAACACCGGGTGTCAGGGCACCGCGGCAGGCAGCCAGCGCCCCATCTCCGGGATTTAACTCGCCTTAGCCCCCTGTGTTTTGCCTCTCCCTGCAGCCTGTGCTGTGTCTGGCCGGTAAATCTCTGAAGTTTCTAATGCGATGAGGTGTCTCTTTAGTGACCCGTGCTGCTGAAGGACCACCTGATGGTAGGTAGCCTTTGGATTTTCTAAGGTCATTGCCTTCGTGCGAGGAAAGCTTCACCCGGCTCTCCTTCACACCCTTCAGCTCCCAGCTGTTGTCTCCATCACGGTTCATGAAGCAGTGGTCCATGCCGAACGCTGCTTCTGTTCTTCATTGCTCATCTCAACGGCGTGGGGAGGATAACTTCCTACAGCTGGGGGTGTCCTAGTTAAATCTCTGCTTTCTCACCCTTTCCTCCTGATTTTTGCCAAGCTTGTGCCAGAACCAGCGGGTTCAGGTGCCACATATGGCTTGGTCGGGCGCGCTTGGGTGACTCTCATGTGAAAGACTTCTGCGATCCTGTTGGGACTTGTTTTATTTCCTTCCTTCTGGGAAACCTTCAGTGCGCATTGAGGTTTTTGAAACTTTCATAAGCCCCGGTCCAAGTTGTAACACTGTTGTTCAGAAACGCAGCACGTTGCTTGACTGATCTTGTTTCTTGGCATTGCTTACGTAAGGGAAAGGATGCTAGAGAGTTTGGAGGAGGGAGAATTGGAAAGTGTGTGTGCTTATTTAATTAAAAAAAGGGGGGGGAAGAAGAAAATTAAGCCACGTGCAAAAAAACCCAACCCAGTAACCATGTCTGTTGACGACCTTTGGGATTGGAAATAGTTTGAAACTAGCAGTGTGGGGACAAGCAAGGAAAGTCTATGAAGTCACTCCAGCAAGAAGAAAAGGAAAAACCATGACAATATTTCCAGTTTGTGGCTTGCTGGGAGCTTGGTCATATGCACGACTCTGGACCTCTGCGCCTGGTGCTGCCCCAGCACACCCATCGGAGAAGGGCATCAGACAGAGATGAGTAGAGGTTGCAAGGTTTCAGTTGAAGTAGAATGGACGGTACGTGGGAAAACACCAAAAGAGGCTCTCGGGGAGGCTTGAGGTCTTACACTGTCAGCTTTTGCTGGGCCTGGGTGCAAGGTCCTGCACGAATTTACCCCAGAGGACAGCTTGTGCTCCGGGGGGGCTTTCTTTCAGCCTGCCTTTAGCTTTGTTACCAGAATTGGAGAGAAATTGCTGCAGAGTTAATATTGCTTGTTAAACCTATCTGATCTTTCCTTTGGTACAGCAGCGGGTAGAAAGGGCCCAGTTAATGTTGGGGGGTGGGTAGGAAGTAACTGGGGTAAGCTGGCGCCTCTTACATCTGCTCTTTGTGCACTGATGAGTCCAGTAAGTGATTTCATTACGGAGCGTTTCTGCAGAACGGTATTACTGAGCTATGTGTATAAATTGCTTTCAAGCTCTTCGGTTTAGTCGTTCTGTCTCGGAGGTGCGCTGAACCGTTTCTCCTAGGCTGTCCTCTCTGAACTATGTTCTGCTATTTAAAGTAGATACAAATTTAGCTCAAAGCGTTCCCTTTCCCACAGACCTCTCTGAAAGGTAAAGCCCGTGACAGTTTAGTTGTGCTCTGTGCTGTGCTCTTGACTTGTATTCAAATCCAAACAAATGCCTTGCCTGTCTCCGAGCTTCATTTCTGGTGGCTCGGAAGGTAAAATGTACTTGTATTTCTTAATTTCCTTGGGAAACCTTCCCGTCTTTCAACTGCCCTTCTTCTAGTCCGCTTCTCAGGTCAGCGCAAGAGGTTAATGAGTTGTGTAGACTTGCACACATACAGCCACGTGTTGTGTGTATGCGGCATCGTAAACGGTTGGATCGAAACCTTCCAGCCACGGCCAAAGGTGGGCCATTGCCCTCGCGCAGACCAGCTGAGCGTCGGAGATGTCCCAACGTGGGCAGCAGATGACTCGATCCGTTTGAGCTATTCCTCTGACCATTGCGGTTCGTGAGAGGTTGGGTTTGTCCAGCGTGTATCGCTTTTTGAGAGAATATGGGATTTCTTTGTGATTGTGCTTGGAAGTAGTTCAATATCCTATCTGGCGTGCATTTATAATTTGAAAAATAGATTAAAAAAGAAGCAAAATGAAGTATAACAGTAAAGGATTAAGAGAAACACTTATCTCACTTCCTTTCGGAGAGCTGCGCGTGTGGTTTGGGACCCAAACCCTCGGGATTATTCTATCGCTGAAGCAATAAATGTTTCGAATGTAAACTCACTCCATGCTGCTTCTGGGACTAAATCTGACATTCATTTTCCAATAGTGGCGGTTTTTGTCTTGCTCTTACTCAGCCACGCTTTGTTTGCCGACAGGTCTTGCTGTCAGTAACGTCAGCTATCTTCATGAAAAGGCTTGTATTAAGGACAAACTCGTGCGTGTGCCCCAGAGGGAAGCGTAGCCCCAACCCAACGTGGCAAAAAGCCTACAGAAATGCCATTTTTTTAATGTGTGCAGTAATGTTGACTGAGGAGTTGATGTGAATAAACAAAGTCTAGGCCTTTGACTCAGATACCTCGTTTCTTCAGGTTAAGCTAGTGTTGCGTGAATAGCTCCAAATGTGGAATAATGCCCGTGAGAGGTTTTTTTCACCTTACAGAGGAATGACCTAGGCTTTTCTTTCTTCCGAATAAGGAATGAATAACACAATAGTTGTTGTTTCCAAAGGGCTCAGCTCGTTTGGGAAGCGTCTCTCTCGGTTTTTTTTTTCTCCTCTAGACCCAATGAAACACATGGGCGTGTGGAGCCTTTAATAACTGCTCGCAGAGCCTGTTCTTGATTTCTTTGAGAATTGCCAATGATTTTGATGTCAGGGTTGAGAGGTACGATGGTAGTGTTAAATTTCGCAAGTCAGGCCAGTTGAAAAGGAAGGTCAAAAGCAATAAGGTCCAGGTTCCTCTGGGCGGACGGGGGCGCAGGATAATGTGTGATCGCTGCGTTTTACACAGTCGTATCGCCCAAGGAAAAGCTTGGCTGTCACAGAACTAATAAAGAACAAGCCTCTGGAGAGATGGTTTCAACGATGCAGGTGTACGAATCGGGGAGTGTATTTACATACAAGCCAGCTTAATAGCGTGGGANCTGCGTTTTACACGGTCGTATCGCCCAAGGAAAAGCTTGGCTGTCACAGAACTAATAAAGAACAAGCCTCTGGAGAGATGGTTTCAACGATGCAGGTGTACGAATCGGGGAGTGTATTTACATACAAGCCAGCTTAATAGCGTGGGATTTATGCTAAAGTGGTTCTTAATGCAATACAAATTGGATACCCCGTCTCGCTCGAAACGAGGAAAGTGTTAGAAGGGAAGATTCTTTTATAGCTTTTGGGGGAGAAAGTGTTTGGCTTTTTTTAGGGAACGTAAAGGACAGCAAGATGGATTTCTCCGAGTGCTTGCCATGTTAAAGTAGTGCTTTAGGTATGTGCGTCGGACTCAGAGCCAGCCTTGCGAGTTGGTTCTCCGCTGCCTTGAAAATCAGGGGTTTGAACAGATCTGGGCAGGGTTTCTGCCATATATCTGGCAACACGGACTTAAAATTAGCTTACTGAAAAAGCAGATAAAGTTTGTGGGTTTTTTTTAAGCTGTGACATTAAAAAGAAGTCCTTAAAGAAAGCAGCCATGACTCTGCAGCCTCCTGTTGAAACTCCCATCTTTTCCCTGCTTCTCTCCTACCCTGTAAAACAACCATTATGTGTTTATAAGTTAGCGCTCCGTGTCTATTATAAAAGACGACTTATAAACTTCTGGGGAGGCAGTTCTGTGGGAATATAACTTTCTTGGCATAAACCAAGCTGCCTTTTCCAGATAACGTAATGTTATACCGGGGTCTTTAGAGTCATAGCATGCTATTTGTGATTATTTTGTAATCTATAAAAGACACCAGTGCTGAACCTTCGGCGTTATTGAGAGTGACACTACACACAAATCAGCGGAAAAGATGGGGAAAACCCCAAGCAAAACTCCCGCTCCCGGAAACAGTCGCCAACAAGGTGCTGGGGGATGCTCAGGGCTCGTTGCAGGGCTGCTTCCCCGGGGGCTCCTCTCCGCAGGCAGCAAGGGCCGGGGGACATCGCGAGTAGGCACCTCTCAGTTTTGGGGTGGGGTTTTCCAGCTGCAAGTTAGAAGTTCTTGAAACGGATGTGCATGTCACCTTTCAGCTTTTGAAGTCAGGGCAAATGACTCGCACACATACACATGCGTGCCTTAGATTTATTTATTTTAACGGGCTGAAATCAGTGTTTACTCCGCCATCCAGAAACGAGCAAGCAGCCAGCGCGTGGTTGTGTTTGCTTTCTGAATATGCTCAGTATTTGAAAGAGCGCTGAGACGATAAAACCGTACAGCTCACCCAAAGGACAGCTGCTTCCCCAGTCTCCAGGTTTCCAGCTGATAGGGATTTGGGGATGACGGACAGGGATCACATTGGTCAAGTCTGTGTCGGAAAGGCTCTGGCTTGCTCCCTGGTTGGGGGGGACTGCCCGGCTGCCAGAGCACCCTGGTTCGAACATGGAAGAGAAACTGTGGCTAAGCACCCCCGTGAAAGGAGACATCACCCCGTAGCATATGCTCGTATTTCCTTATCCTATTTATAAGGATCATCCAATACTCTAATAAAAAATTATAGTGGCGGGGACTGGAAGAGATTTCCTTGCTCATTGAGTCCAGCCCTCAGCTATCACAGGCAAATTCCCTCTGCACTTGCTTTCCTAAAGCCTCCTGGTATGCTTTGAAAGCATTTAGCGTGTTCTCCCCAGACGCTGGGTCTGTCCAGCCACAGCCCAAGCTGGGCTGGTGCTCAGAGAGACAGCGGTGGGTGAGGATCTTGCTGAGGGTATCCTGCGGCCTTTGCCGACAGGTTTGGTTGAACAAAGAATAGTAGAGTGGACCTGGTCTTCAACAGGAAGATGCCTCCAAGGCGGAAGGGCAGGTCAGCATTGCCGATGGAGACTTTTGCTAGGACCTGCAAAGCCCTGGGTGCACCCTGGCTGGGAGTGCTGGTGTGAGCGGAAGCATCGCTCTTGCATTCGGGGGTTGTGGCTGGAGCGTGTTGGTGATGCCCCCGCCGCCGCGCTAACCCAGCACGCTGGGCAGCCGTGTGAGGCGACAGCAAGCGCCTGCTCCTCGTCCGTAGGAGTGCCCGGGGGCTGAAAGTGAAGAGCTGAAGCGTTGCTGATGTCGCTCGTGCCATTAAACAAGGGTATCCTTGGCCCCTAGAATATACCTTGCCAGTGCGCATTTATGGAAATGAAACTGGGATCTTGTCAGTGGAGCAACGGATGCCAAGGAGGGAGGTGCATCTGTCTCCTCTGCCGGGGCTGCCCTGCGTGAAGTCGTAACGCGAGACACCTCGTAGAAGCCTGCGTGCTGTAATTGATAACACGTTAAATCTCAGTGGCCAGCACTCCGTGGCCACAGAGCGATTTCAATGGGAAATCAATAGTCTGATAGAAGCAGACCAGAAATCTTTTGACGCATATTCAAGGGGGACTTGTCAAAACACGATGTATTTATGACCAAGTTCCTGCCTGCCTGTTCAAAAGGCACTTGAACCCCTGCCAGATCCTAAACACGCTCAGATTCCCAGGAGTTATATTCAGCACAATAAGTGGATATTTCACAGTAAATATTGCCTTGTCAGAAAGCTGGCATGAGCACCCAGCTGACAAGCAGCAACAGGCCGCTTTGTATGGGTGCTGCGAGGGCTCGTCTCTCCATCGGCGACAGCGCTTGCAAGCAAAAATTTCTGCTGGGCTCCAGCCGTTGTTAGCGTTAGGAATTAAAAATGCTGTAAAGAAAACTGCCGATCGTTGAGTCTCAGCTGCCTCTGTCTGAACAGTCAGCAGAAGGAATTGGAAAGTCTCGATGATTAATCACAAACACAAAAGCCGGCTGCCGGTGGGTATCTTGTCTTCTCTGAGGAAACCAATTCATTGGCGTTAGTTGTGATTCATAACAGTTATTTGAGGCAAATAGGCTTATTTAATACACGGCACCCTGCGCTTGCATGAAGTTGTGAACCAGAAATGTTAATTATGCTCTGTCCTCTTGCAGCTCTGCAGCACAGCCAGGATCTCGGCAGCCCCGTGTAGGCTGTAACACGCGTGCAGCACGGGCTCCGTACCGAGAGGAGAGGGATGCTCTCGAGGGCAGGGATGCGCTGTGGCCCGGGGTTCGCGCGGTGCTCAGCGTGGTGCCGGTCCAAGCCACGTCTGGGACCTCTGCGACGGGAAAACAGCAAAGGTTGGGATGGAGAGAGGGAAATGAAACGATTTATTGGACTTGTCGTCTGTGTGACTGGTATTTGTCATCGCCGAGGACGGCTGGCAGTGGTCTTATTTCCAACGAGAACTTACACCCTCGAGGTACGCGGTCCCAGCCAGGCAGGGGTAGTTACTATCTGGCTGGGTAGGCACGAGGGGATACGGTCCTCAGCCGTCACCTGTGTTTACACAGATCATTAACCCCCTGGAAACCGAGGTGCAAACTGGGGGTGGAAAATCATCTTCTAGACGCTGAAACCCCTTCAGGCGGACGCAGACCACGAGACCGGAGGAGAAGGCGTTTGCGTTTCCCTGTGAACCCATGAGCTGGGAGGTTGGTCATGTAGGAGTAAACCGGGTACGGGGGGAAGGGTGTCCGTGATGAACCCCGAAGCAGTGACCCTGAAAGCTGATAAACTGTGGCAAGAGGGAATAGATTTGGGACTTGGAGATCCGCCCCAGGTGACCCTGCGGAGACGGGGTGCAGTGTGAACCGCAGTCCTCCGGTCTCACGGCTGGATGGATAGCAGGTGAGGCAGACCTAGAGATAAATTACATGTATTGTTACCTTTTCTTTCCTTCTTATAGCTCAAAATTTGATCTTAACTTTTTTTTTTTTAAAGACTTTGCTAGGTTTGGAGCATTGAACCCCTGGCTGACCAGGGTTTGGGGGGTCACGACTGGGGTGATGAGCAGAGCCGTAGCTGATCTCAGCAGTAAGATTAAAACCCGGCAAAGCAGCGTGAGTGCCGGTGCTCGCGTGAGCAGCGGCATGACCCCGCATCCTGCCAGCACTCTGTGCCCTGAAACTCAGCGTAAGCTGGGAACGTGCCCTCTGCTTTTCCGCACTGCTCCTCCGAGCTGGAGCAGCAGCACTGGCTCAGACTCTTTAGCAAATGCAGCTTCAAGAGCGTTGCACTCTCTCCAACCTGCCTTAATTAATTGCTCCGTAATTGTGCACAGACTTCTGCTTTCGCTGCCCACCTTTCCCTGAGAAATGCATTTCAAATGTGTACTCCTGTCCCTGTTTCCTTTTGCTTTCTGATCCTCTTTACTTTGTTAGTGGCTTTGATTCCTGAGCTTCTCTTTGAGGAGTTCTTGTTGAAGGGAATATTTATATTTCACAGGACTTGAGCAAAGAAATAAAAGGCAAAGCAGGCAGGGAACGTAGAACACATAATTGCTGTCAGATCCTGTCCACAGTTTTTGTTAGGAAAGCGCGTTGTACTCCGTGAAACACCCAGGTTTAAAAGCTTCGGATCCTTCTAATCTGCTGTTCTGTAGTACAGGGGGGAAAGAATGTGCGTAACATCTGGTCTCTATCATGCAAGAGGTACTTTGAAATTCATGTGCTATTGCCAATTTATGTCATCCTATTCTTTTTGCGCGCATCGCGTGGATCAGATAAGCCTTTAATACTGGCGCGCTGCTGATTTCTGTTGCGCCGACACGTGCCAGCTCTGCTCCGCTGTCTCTCACGTGGGGAGTAAGTGCCTGACTGCCGCGTTTGGAAACAGAAAAGTGGCTCCAGGTTTCTAATATCGGTCTCTTTCCAGGAATAAAACGAAGTGTGTTTCATTTTGCTGTCCCTCTCCTGTTGCCCTGAACATCCTCTTGAGCCTCCTGTCGGTCTGCGCTTGCCCGTGAGCAGTGCGTTATTAGTGCCTCACCTTCCGCTGTTCCTGCTGTGTGAGTTCTGGGCTTGTGTGCGATTTTTCGTGGCAGTTGTCAAAGAATAATTACGCCTCATTAACTCCACTTTGTATCATTACTAATTCACACCTATAGAGTACTTTCCAAGTAACTGATCTCAGTTGTCTCTTAATTGCTGAAGTCCATAACCGCTGTTACACTGAGACTGTGCTAAGGATTTGCACCCTCTAAAACTTTTCCCTCCAGTGCGAAACGTAACAGAGCACCCAAATGCAGCGGCTTTATGAGATCTTATTTCTTCCCAATTTAGGCAAATTATTTGCTTCTGGCTCTGTCGAAGGCTACAAAATGCGTATTAAGACGTAAAAAGTGAGAGACTAGAAACACGGTAAAAGCAGAGGTCGTGTTCCCAATGGATTAATCTAAGAGTTTGTGTTGCTGGGTGATGTTGAGCGGTAGGCTGAGGTTGGGAACTGAGTGCTATCCCTCTCTCACCCGTTCCGGTGGGTTGGAGCAAGTAGGCCCTGTACGGTCCAAGATCCAGCTGGAGCAAATACGCTTGGACTCGCGTTGATAGACACGGACCCGGGATGAGGAGCTGGAGCTTGGCTAGGCGCCGCGGGAGCATCCTCTGGCATGCTTCCTGAAGGACTTCACCCGCCAGGGAGCTGGCACCGGTGAACGCTGATGGGACAAACCCAGTTTCCCGGTGCCCCGGCACCGACGGACCCTGGCTGCCCCGCACTGGCCAGGCTGGCTACGGGCACGATGGTGCTGAGCTGGAAAGGCAGCATGGTGCAGCACGGCCCCAGGGGCTTCCGGCGTCGGAGCCAAACCCAAGCCCTTGCTAGGGGTGCAAAGAGAGCGGCGGGAACAGACAGCTGCATTTTTACTACTTTGTTCCGTTTAATGTGATTAACAAGCAGTTTTGTCCAGGTTTAGCCTGAAGCTTAGTGTACTCTAAAAAAATCACCCCCAAATCATCCTGCCCCAAGGGACGCAGTTAGTACAGGCGACTTCGCTAAACGCGGGTCCCTGCGTAGCCAAAGGGCTCATCCCCACACCCCACCTCAGCGCCGAGTCCTGCCGCCGTCCTTGGGCATCCCAGGCGGAGCGTGCGGAGGTGCCGCCGCTGCTGCCGCAGCTGTTTCTGCAAGGAAAAGCGAGACTCAGTACCCGAGACCCGCTCCGGCCGGTGCAGTGACGCACTGCTCGAGCTCGCTTCAGACAACGAACGGCTTCGACTGAGCGTGAAAGAAAAAAACCACTGTTGGTGGCAGCTCTTATTTCCCTGGAAAAAAATCCTGGACCTCTGGCAGAGGAACAGTTTCTGCACAGAAAACATGACAGTGTTTACAAAACGCGATGTCTAATATCCTTTTCCAGCTTGGAAAGAGGAGTTTATTTTAATACATCCTTTTTTAATTGCCATGAGCTGGACTTGTAAATATTTTAAGTGGTTGAGTAATAGTCATCTGTGAGCGGACCAAACGAAGGGACGTTTTTTCCGCTCTTGGAGCCCCGATGTATTCCCACAGCTCGGACTGGGGGACAGCGTGGAGCAAATACTAAACCAAAACGAAAGCCTCCTAATTAAAGCATCATTTAACGCCAGAGGATGCCTGTGTGCATGGTGCCGGTGCCCCGAGCGCGCAGCGGTCCAGCCAGCCGTGCGAGACACTCGCGCCTTGGGGCTGCCCAGGGAGGGGACGGGTGGACCACAGCGATCCACACCATTTTCAGTGAAACATTTCTCTCTCCTCTAAGAAAGAGGAGGGAAAGGGGGGAGGGTTCCCCCTAAGAAAGGGGGAACTAAGGAGAGTTACTTGCCTCTAGCAGGCGTCTGACAGCCGCGCCGCCTTAGCGCCGTCGTTCAGCCGAGAGATGGAAAATCGGCTTTGCTGGTTTTCTGGATCGGTCTCCAAAATGATCCATAACTCACTTTTTTTTAAACACTGCCCTTCTGCAGAGCGGCGTGGTGTGCCCGAGCTAAAAAATAGCGGTAAAGTTTTGTAAGACTGTGTTAGTCGCTAACTTCTGCATAGCAGCCGGCAAGGGTTTGGGGCAGGACGGAGCACACGGAGCCCGCGTGCCGCACGCTCGGGCAGAGCGCTGTCAGGCTCTCTTTAATGCTGGTGTATCTTCATTTTCCCAGGTCAGGGATGTGCCCGAAAGCCCTGCTTTTGCTCTGCAGACGGCTTTGTCTGAAAGCAGGAGTCGTTTGTATCGGAAACAATTTCCTGATGCAGTTTGTATTTCCTTCTGAATAATCCTTTGCCGCAGTGGGATGGTGCAGAGGGATTCTAGAAAAGCTTAACTGCCCTTGCCGTGAGTTAAACATATCCCTTCAGCCTTGCAAGGCAGATGTTTAAGTAGGAAGATACCCTGCAGGCACTGTTAAAAACGAAGTTAATTTGAAGGGTCAGAAGAGAAGGAACTGTTCTGCCAGCGTGGGGTTTGAGTCCTTGGTGCTGCTCAGGTCGTCGGCGCGCAGGGCTCCGGTGAGGGGCTTGCACGGGGTGGGCTGGGGGGAGGAGCAGGACGCAGAGGAAGAATTTAATTGCAAAAGGCCAATTGTAAAAGATGAAGGCAGCAACCTTAACGTCGTTTTCATCTTTTCCAGGAATGCTGGTGGTGATTGTGTTGCTGCTGATTGCGATTGCTGTGGTTGCTGTCTGGCCGACACAGTAACGCGGATGCGGGGCCCGTTGGAGCTGCTGAGCACGGAGCACTCTGGAGAGGAGACCGACTTTGTGCAAAGACCTTCTGTGTTTTAAATAAACTCAACAGTACAAGAATGAAGCTGTGTCCGACAGACATCCGTTCTTCTTTCGGCGCACAGCTGAAGAGCACTGCCTGATTTGAAGGGTTTGAACTGAAAAGGACTCAGTTCCCGCCTTCGCTTGGCGCTTGGGAGGCTGCAGCTGGCTGTACGACAGACGCACTGGTGGGTGCAGCCACGTCTGAGCACGCCATGGTGTCGGGGTGGTNGAGCGCTGCCTGATTTGAAGGGTTTGAACTGAAAAGGACTCAGTTCCCGCCTTCGCTTGGCGCTTGGGAGGCTGCAGCTGGCTGTACGACAGACGCACTGGTGGGTGCAGCCACGTCTGAGCACGCCATGGTGTCGGGGTGGTGCCCGCCCGCCCGCCCACCGCCGCTTCTGCTGAGTGGTCAGTCATCCCGAGGGCTTTAAATACTAAAACAAAGGTGTGGTNCTCTGGAGAGGAGACCGACTTTGTGCAAAGACCTTCTGTGTTTTAAATAAACTCAACAGTACAAGAATGAAGCTGTGTCCGACAGACATCCGTTCTTCTTTCGGCGCACAGCTGAAGAGCACTGCCTGATTTGAAGGGTTTGAACTGAAAAGGACTCAGTTCCCGCCTTCGCTTGGCGCTTGGGAGGCTGCAGCTGGCTGTACGACAGACGCACTGGTGGGTGCAGCCACGTCTGAGCACGCCATGGTGTCGGGGTGGTGCCCGCCCGCCCGCCCACCGCCGCTTCTGCTGAGTGGTCAGTCATCCCGAGGGCTTTAAATACTAAAACAAAGGTGTGGTTTGGGAGTACAGCGGTAGCGCTCCTCTGCTTTCTGATACCTTCCTTCGGAATGCAAATGCTTACGTTTGTCAAGGAATAGATGCTTTGGGGAATGGCTGCATCTGGATTCTTGCAGGATGGGAAGCGAGAGCATGCAGAGCCCTGTGGGGAGGCGCAGGGCCCCCACGAGCTGCGCAGAGACGCTGGCAAGCAAGTCAGTCCTCGGCCCTCAGGGCAGAGCTATCGGTGTTTGTCTCCACGGATAGAAATGGAAACAGCAGCAGGTCTCGAACCAGGTGTGTAAGAGTCGAAAGCCTTGCCCGATGTGTGCTCATGAGGGAGGCGTGCTCTCCGCACACTCTCCACGTGCTCTCTGTGCGCTCTGCCGTGCTGACCGCGGGAGGTGCGCTGGCATTCATGTACTAATCTTGGCGATCAAGGTCTGCCTCTCTCTTGTATAACCTTTCACGTGCAGTTAAAGCTGAGAGGAAGGATTACCTATTTAAAAACTAATGAAAAAGAAGTATTAAGTGTTCGCTTCTGGCCAAGGAAATAATTATTTTGTTATACGTACCAGTTTGATTTCAGAATTGATGAAGCAAGCAATAAATATTGAATAAAAGTCGATCCATTTATACACGCCTTCTCTGCCTGGGTTTTTATTGTCTCCTGTTCCACTTGAATGATTCTCCAGCGCTTGCATTTCCTGAGAGCTGCTTTGGAGAAGGAAGAAAGCCATGCCTGTCAGACTTCACGTGGATCATGACACACACTGCCTGGCGGATCCGTAACGCTTGGCAGCGCTGGGCTGGTCCTCACCCGCGGTGGTGGAGCGTCTCCTCTCACAGCTCCCAGCGGGCTCCTGGCACTCATTTCCCTCTCCCTGCTCTCCACCCACACAGCTGGGGTGGTGGCACCTCTAGCAGGTCTAGTGCTGGTCTGGGAGGTGGGAAACCGGGGTGTCCTGGTGCTGCGTCTCCTCTTGAGGGGCACGAAGCAGTTCTGCATGTCTGGGCTCAGTTTCCCTGTCTGTCAGCTGGGATTGGGCACTGGCCCTTCGTTAAGTGCTTGGTGATCTGCAGATGGGAGTGCAAAATCGCTCTTCTCCTTGCAGCCTGCAGGCGTTGGCTGGAGCTGAGGCTTTGACCCAGTCGCTCCAGGGACTGAGGTGGGAACAGCAGAGCTGGCTGTGGTGGGAGAAAATGGGGTTTTGCAGGAAAGAGTCAGGGAGCTGTTGAGTACCCCACCAAACAGATCCCTCTCGTTGATGGATAGGAACCGTTCCCAGAAGCTGAAGAGCACCATTGCCCTGCCTGCCGGCGCCCAGCCCAGCTTCTGGTGCTCAGCACTGAAGGTCGGAGCTGGAGGGGAGACCAGCTCCTCTGGAGGGAATCCAAATCTTGGGGCAAGGCAGACAGCGCTCTGCTGGCTTCGGCATCCTCGCCTGGTGTTCCTGGTCAAAGCAGGGAGATCCAGGCTTGGACCTGGTGGCAGGTAACGAGGTACCGCGTTCTGCCTGTGAAGCAAATGAAGCGATGCCCGCGGCCAGGAGNCTTGGGGCAAGGCAGACAGCGCCCTGCTGGCTTCGGCATCCTCGCCTGGTGTTCCTGGTCAAAGCAGGGAGATCCAGGCTTGGACCTGGTGGCAGGTAACGAGGTACCACGTTCTGCCTGTGAAGCAAATGAAACGATGCCCGCGGCCAGGAGGGAGCAGTCTTCCACGCATCTCCTTGCGCTTTGCTAGAGAAAATCCTTGAAGCCTTTAAACTCCAGTCCAAGTTGTGCCCGCTTGCTTGCTTTTCCTTGAGACATGCTTCATCTTACAACCTTCAAAGGAGGGGAGGGGAAAAAAAAACACCCAGGTTTATGTTCTCGTGTTTTTCAAAAGGACACAACAGGTTTTGGGTTAGTTTATTGCTTGATCTCAGATTAGAAACGGAGCTTTAAGCAAGGCTGCCCCAGCTGGAAACAAATAACGGGCAGCTTTGGAGACGTGTTCAAAACTTCTGCATCCCTGCCATTCGTGTGCGGAGGGAGCGATGCTGGAAACCCTCCTGGAATTGTTCCGCAGCAGCAGCCTGGGCCCGAGCACTGCGGCGCGATTTCACTCAGGGCCGCGGTGCAGCCCCGTGGATCTCCAGGGACAGCAGGAAAATAGCACGTGGTTTATTAGGATGAGACTGCAGACTTGGGTTTCTAATTAAAACTGTCGTTTACGGAGGGAATTAAGGTTTTGTTTGAATTCCCAGGATGTGCAGGATGGATGTGTAATTCATCCTGATCAACGTGACATAGTGACTTTGTTCTGATAGAGGCTTTAAAAAGACGTTTTCTGACCTGTTGGGTCCTCAAACACATTTTTTTCTGTTAGTGCCTGGGAAAGGTAGAAACGTGAAGCTTTGCTCCGCTGGAATGTCTAACAGAGGGGGTCTCAGGCTTGCCCTTTAGGTAACATTTAAGTGTCATGTGGATGAGGAGTTTATTAACAAGAAGTGGGTTTGGCAGTGTTCTGCCACGTGTGGAAAGGTTTTCTGCCTCCCTGCCCCACCAGAGAAAAGGGAAGGTTCAGATACCAGAGCCGCCGGCTGTTGGCTCTGAGCAAGTGGGGTCTTGGAGCCCAGCTCGCCGGGCTCCGGCACGGTTTCACCGTGCTGCTACCCGCTCCGATTTCCAGGCGCGGGGCTCAAGCTGCCTGTTGAACCTGCACCATGGGGCTGCTGGAGTCGCGTACCTGCCGTGGCTTCTCCAAGCGAAGGCCTTCCCCGTTTCCCTGGTCCCCACCTGGAGAGACGTCCCGGGCTTTGCCTCCCCTTGCATCTCCTTCGTTTCTTCTGAATGAGGACACGCTCGGGCGTTTAGCCGTTTCCAGTTGTTATGTCATCAAAAACACCAGTGCTGGAGGAAGATCTGGTACGTGTTAGAGGTGCTTACACGTCCAAGAGCCCTCGATAAGAAGTCCCTGGCTCCTATGTGAGGATAAAGAATAAAGATGATCTTGAAAGGCTGCTGGGCGTTTTCACACGCCTTTATTTCCGGAGGTTGGGTGCGAGCTTGGTGCTGAGCTCGGTGCAGTGGACGGCTGCTCTCCCGCGGTGAGACCAGGCCGAGAGCAAACGTTCCAGGTCCAGCCCTCAGAGGAAATAGATTCTTTCCCCTCTTTTCAGAGCCACTGTGTCTTCTTCGGGCAACCGGCCGCCTGCCAGGAGGGTGCGGAGCCAGAGCGATCTGGGAAACCCATTTGCTTCTGTGCGGAGCTGCAGGCGACAGCCCCGGAGCAGAGGTGGTGGCACTCGTGACCCGTTTGTCTCCACAATAAAGATCTGAGATTTCTGACCTCCAAGATGTTTTTGAATTCATAAATTACCGGCGATGGTAAGGGCGTGGGTCACGCACGCTGACCCCTCGGCAGTTTGCAGGACCTTTTGCCTGTATTTTTCTCTCTGGAAGTGTTTCGCTGCCCCAGTTCCACCCCCTGGCCTCCAGCTTTCTGTCTTGTCTGTGCCCCCAGCCCTCGCCTGGCTCCAGTACCAGCGGCTCCAGTGGCATCTGGCACCACTGATGCCCCGTGGGAGATGGGTGATGGAGCCCGGATCCCCTGCAGCGGGTCCTGGGCAGAAAGGGCTGGCGCTGGCAAGCAGCCTGTGGATGGGGGCAGAAAATGGGTCCGGAGTGGGGTTGGCAGCGCCCCGGGCTGTCCCCCATCCCCACGCCTGTCCACCCGCTCTGCGCAGGGTCCCGCAGGTTTTGGCATGCCCTGGCCCTGGCCCACTGCGGGGNCCTTCGTTTCTTCTGAATGAGGACACGCTCGGGCGTTTAGCCGTTTCCAGTTGTTATGTCATCAAAAACACCAGTGCTGGAGGAAGATCTGGTACGTGTTAGAGGTGCTTACACGTCCAAGAGCCCTCGATAAGAAGTCCCTGGCTCCTACGTGAGGATAAAGAATAAAGATGATCTTGAAAGGCTGCTGGGCGTTTTCACACGCCTTTATTTCCGGAGGTTGGGTGCGAGCTTGGTGCTGAGCTCGGTGCAGTGGACGGCTGCTGTCCCGCGGTGAGACCAGGCCGAGAGCAAACGTTCCAGGTCCAGCCCTCAGAGGAAATAGATTCTTTCCCCTCTTTTCAGAGCCACTGTGTCTTCTTCGGGCAACCGGCCGCCTGCCAGGAGGGTGCGGAGCCAGAGCGATCTGGGAAACCCATTTGCTTCTGTGCGGAGCTGCAGGCGACAGCCCCGGAGCAGAGGTGGTGGCACTCGTGACCCGTTTGTCTCCACAATAAAGATCTGAGATTTC
Source organism: Steatornis caripensis (assembly GCA_013398225.1). NCBI lineage: Eukaryota > Metazoa > Chordata > Aves > Caprimulgiformes > Steatornithidae > Steatornis > Steatornis caripensis. The sequence goes on from VZSC01010784.1 coordinate 54,655, forward strand.
TGACCTCCAAGATGTTTTTGAATTCATAAATTACCGGCGATGGTAAGGGCGTGGGTCACGCACGCTGACCCCTCGGCAGTTTGCAGGACCTTTTGCCTGTATTTTTCTCTCTGGAAGTGTTTCGCTGCCCCAGTTCCACCCCCTGGCCTCCAGCTTTCTGTCTTGTCTGTGCCCCCAGCCCTCGCCTGGCTCCAGTACCAGCGGCTCCAGTGGCATCTGGCACCACTGATGCCCCGTGGGAGATGGGTGATGGAGCCCGGATCCCCTGCAGCGGGTCCTGGGCAGAAAGGGCTGGCGCTGGCAAGCAGCCTGTGGATGGGGGCAGAAAATGGGTCCGGAGTGGGGTTGGCAGCGCCCCGGGCTGTCCCCCATCCCCACGCCTGTCCACCCGCTCTGCGCAGGGTCCCGCAGGTTTTGGCATGCCCTGGCCCTGGCCCACTGCGGGGCACGGTCTCCTCCGGCAGCAGAGGAAGGATTGGGAGCCCGGTCCAGAGCTCGCAGCAATCCTGGAGCGCCCAGAGGTGCTGGCAGGGACCCCCGGTCCCACCTGACATCAGTGACCCCGCTGTGCCCAGGGGTGTGCGGCCGCTGGCGGGGAGCGCTGCTGGCAGGATGCCGGTGGGGCACGCGGCTGGGACGGCCGGGCAAAACCAGCTGTGCGGCACCTTGGGCCCTGCCNTGCTTACACGTCCAAGAGCCCTCGATAAGAAGTCCCTGGCTCCTACGTGAGGATAAAGAATAAAGATGATCTTGAAAGGCTGCTGGGCGTTTTCACACGCCTTTATTTCCGGAGGTTGGGTGCGAGCTTGGTGCTGAGCTCGGTGCAGTGGACGGCTGCTCTCCCGCGGTGAGACCAGGCCGAGAGCAAACGTTCCAGGTCCAGCCCTCAGAGGAAATAGATTCTTTCCCCTCTTTTCAGAGCCACTGTGTCTTCTTCGGGCAACCGGCCGCCTGCCAGGAGGGTGCGGAGCCAGAGCGATCTGGGAAACCCATTTGCTTCTGTGCGGAGCTGCAGGCGACAGCCCCGGAGCAGAGGTGGTGGCACTCGTGACCCGTTTGTCTCCACAATAAAGATCTGAGATTTCTGACCTCCAAGATGTTTTTGAATTCATAAATTACCGGCGATGGTAAGGGCGTGGGTCACGCACGCTGACCCCTCGGCAGTTTGCAGGACCTTTTGCCTGTATTTTTCTCTCTGGAAGTGTTTCGCTGCCCTAGTTCCACCCCCTGGCCTCCAGCTTTCTGTCTTGTCTGTGCCCCCAGCCCTCGCCTGGCTCCAGTACCAGCGGCTCCAGTGGCATCTGGCACCACTGATGCCCCGTGGGAGATGGGTGATGGAGCCCGGATCCCCTGCAGCGGGTCCTGGGCAGAAAGGGCTGGCGCTGGCAAGCAGCCTGTGGATGGGGGCAGAAAATGGGTCCGGAGTGGGGTTGGCAGCGCCCCGGGCTGTCCCCCATCCCCACGCCTGTCCACCCGCTCTGCGCAGGGTCCCGCAGGTTTTGGCATGCCCTGGCCCTGGCCCACTGCGGGGCACGGTCTCCTCCGGCAGCAGAGGAAGGATTGGGAGCCCGGTCCAGAGCTCGCAGCAATCCTGGAGCGCCCAGAGGTGCTGGCAGGGACCCCCGGTCCCACCTGACATCAGTGACCCCGCTGTGCCCAGGGGTGTGCGGCCGCTGGCGGGGAGCGCTGCTGGCAGGATGCCGGTGGGGCACGCGGCTGGGACGGCCGGGCAAAACCAGCTGTGCGGCACCTTGGGCCCTGCCAAAGGGACGTTGGCAGAGACCTAGGGAGGCGGAGGGGACACCGTCACCTCCCTGTGCAGGTCCCCGTCCCTCACGCTTGCCTGCCCGCGGGCTGCGAGGAAGCACAGATCCGCGGAGATTTTATGGTTTACAAGAGTTTATTCAACTGGTTTCTGACTTTAGTTCTACCGAGTGGGTGCTGAACAGTTACAAGCTCCTTTGGGTTCAATTACAGCCAATCTAACGAAACAAACAAATGAAGAGGGGGGAAANTCTGAGATTTCTGACCTCCAAGATGTTTTTGAATTCATAAATTACCGGCGATGGTAAGGGCGTGGGTCACGCACGCTGACCCCTCGGCAGTTTGCAGGACCTTTTGCCTGTATTTTTCTCTCTGGAAGTGTTTCGCTGCCCTAGTTCCACCCCCTGGCCTCCAGCTTTCTGTCTTGTCTGTGCCCCCAGCCCTCGCCTGGCTCCAGTACCAGCGGCTCCAGTGGCATCTGGCACCACTGATGCCCCGTGGGAGATGGGTGATGGAGCCCGGATCCCCTGCAGCGGGTCCTGGGCAGAAAGGGCTGGCGCTGGCAAGCAGCCTGTGGATGGGGGCAGAAAATGGGTCCGGAGTGGGGTTGGCAGCGCCCCGGGCTGTCCCCCATCCCCACGCCTGTCCACCCGCTCTGCGCAGGGTCCCGCAGGTTTTGGCATGCCCTGGCCCTGGCCCACTGCGGGGCACGGTCTCCTCCGGCAGCAGAGGAAGGATTGGGAGCCCGGTCCAGAGCTCGCAGCAATCCTGGAGCGCCCAGAGGTGCTGGCAGGGACCCCCGGTCCCACCTGACATCAGTGACCCCGCTGTGCCCAGGGGTGTGCGGCCGCTGGCGGGGAGCGCTGCTGGCAGGATGCCGGTGGGGCACGCGGCTGGGACGGCCGGGCAAAACCAGCTGTGCGGCACCTTGGGCCCTGCCAAAGGGACGTTGGCAGAGACCTAGGGAGGCGGAGGGGACACCGTCACCTCCCTGTGCAGGTCCCCGTCCCTCACGCTTGCCTGCCCGCGGGCTGCGAGGAAGCACAGATCCGCGGAGATTTTATGGTTTACAAGAGTTTATTCAACTGGTTTCTGACTTTAGTTCTACCGAGTGGGTGCTGAACAGTTACAAGCTCCTTTGGGTTCAATTACAGCCAATCTAACGAAACAAACAAATGAAGAGGGGGGAAAAAAAAAAAGAAAAAACCAGAAACGACTTGGAAAAACAATAAGAAAATCCACAACTTTTTCACGTGTCATTAAATATATTCATATATAATAACCATAATATATTAGTATGCATTGTAAAGAAACATCGCCCAAAGCAGTACGCAATGGTCATAACTAAACAACATTTACAGTTCAAGATATTAACAGAAATAATAAAAAAACCCAAACAAACCCCAAAACGAACACAGGTTTTGTGAGGGGAGAGGAGGCGGGTGTGCGGGGAGAGGGCACGGGCACGACGACGCGAACAGAAACGAGACGAAACGACTTTTTGTCGGGTGCTACCGTCGACAGATGATTGTTTTGGCATTTCAGCTGCTCTCCGAAGCCGCGCCGAAGGCACCGCAGCCCCTTCCCCGGCCACCCCCTCGGCGTCCGGAGGACCCCGGTCCTGTCCCCGGGGTGATGGGTGGGCGCTTGGGGTCCCTGCTGGTTGTGACGTGGCTGGTGCCCCACCAGAGCCGCACCCCCGGCCGCGGAGGTTGATGTTAGGAGCGATATCTTGTCCCTCTTCGGGTGACGGGCCAGAGGTCTCCCCCGGTGAGATGTCCCAGAACAAGCGTGGCTGCAGGGAAGAGTTGCGTCCCTCGACAGCCCGAAAACGGGGCTGCTCTGCCTTCCCCAGAGGAGGAGGGCTGCGTACCAGTTACACCAGCTGCTCCGGCAGGTCGAGGTTCCTTGGAGTGCACGAAGGGCACTGGGGGACCGTGGAAGCGGAGGGGCTTCGCTGGTCTGGTTGGAAAGCGCAAAACTCCGTCAGGGATCAAGGGACGGGGTCCTGGTGGGACAGGGGTGGGGGCTTTGCTTCTGCAGATTGCTCTGGCTGCAGCGGCCTCCGAGTTGTTTCATGTCTTGTGTAAACTCCGTTTCTTTCTGATTTCCCGGGATGTGTCAGCGCCTGGAGGGGTCCAGCCATGCGGTGAGTGGGTGACCTTTCTCCTGCAGCCTCCCAGCCTGGTGGGATGGGGGAAGGGGCCGGGGATTTTCCCTGGGGAGGCTTGGGGGGTGTCAAGGCTGTGCTGGTGAGGACGAGTGTGCTTGCCAAGCTCAGAAAACGAGAGTGAGCTCTGGGTGTCCAGGAGGGCTCGGTGGGCAGTTCCCGAGTCCCCACGTCCCCTGACCTCGCCTTCGTGCTCTGGGCTTTGGGTTGGATCCGGTTGCTTTTAGGGCACTTGAAGGTGTCCTGCGGTTCGAGGGCAGCCCGGCTAACCGAGGACAAGCGGTCCGCAGCCGGTGCTGGGTGTCCCTGGCACCAGTTGATGCTAGCTGCAGGAGAGCATCCAAGCCCCGCTTTGGGGCTCTAAGCCTCCGTTTTGACGCTTGAGATCGGATTTTTATCCTTCAAAACGTGGTGGCTTGGGTTCCCTTGACTGCAAGACTGTTGGCTCTCCTCGAGCTCTGCAGGAAAACCAGGTCTGCTCTGCGTTAAGGGGAGAAAACATGGACTTGTGGGCGTTGCTTGAAGTCCAGGGTGGGATTTCTCTCCTAATACCCAACTTCATTTTGGAGGCGCCCTGCGGTTGCGGGGGGAGGCTCAGCAGGGCTCGTCCCTCCGGGTGGTGTCTCCAGCAGCCTGGCGCTGGCCGGTGCTTCCCTGGGAGCCCTCCACTTTACACCTATTTACATGGCTGCCTCGCTTTATGGTGGTTTATGTCATTATATAAATATTGTCAATTGCTATAAAACAAGGCAAAACCACTGGAAAATGTCATAAAATAGATGTTTCCAAGTTTCCTAAAAGGAAAAATATCTGGGAGGTTTTGCTTTTCGTAGCAACTCATGTTTGCTTCTCCTCCAGGTACCCATCCTGCCCTCCCTGCCTTTCCTTTCCACCCTGGCTATTGCCCGTCTCCATGGGTTAGGTGAACTCGGGTATCCCGGTTCCTCGCGGGACGGTGTGGCAGGGGAGCAGCCTGGCAAGGGGACGCAGCCTCTGGGTGACAACTCAACAGCCAGTCCTGCCCGTACAGTGCCTCGGGGGCACGGGGTGTAAGACAGAGGTGAGGCAGCCACCACGCTGCTTAGTGCGCTAGCGATTGGAGGTTGGGAATTTTAGATTTGCTGTTTTTCACCCCCAGCAGAAGGAGCAGAGCAATTTGGGGAGCTCCGGGTGGGTCGCGCCTTGCTCATCTAGTCCCTGGCTGAAGCTCCTTCCCTCGGAGCAGGTCTCTGCCCTGCGTTGGCTGTAACTTGGCCAAGCCTTGGAGCTCTACGCTGGCCCCGCTGCCCATGGGGACGGTCCCTTGGCACCCACCGTCCCACCTCCTGGGTCTCCCAAGGGGCCTGGCCACCTTATGCCGGGACGCCGGGGAGCGAGGGCGGAGCTGGTTTGGGTTTGGGAGAGCTGGCTGAGTTTGGGAGTGGAACCGCTGCCAGCCAGGACCTCGGCGTCATCTGCACGGATTTTCTACCGTGTGAGGGTTCATCAGTCTGCTGACGGCGGCAGAGAGGCCCAAGCCCATGAAGGAGGTCTCAGGGGTGGCCTGCGAAGGGTGACATCTTCCAGGACACCTACAGGAACTGGATGCCAACTTTTCTTTTTTTTGCAAAGCCTGGGTGTTTCCTTGGCGATCGTGGTTATTAACTCCTCAACTGTGAGTCGGTGGCTGGGAGGGGGCCAGAGCATCCCGTGGGCTCACACTCCTTCGGCCTGGTGGGGGGCAGTGCTCCTCGGGGCACGGGGGTCGGAGCACGGAGTCGCTTCCCGAGTTATGCCTACATGGACGTCGCCCGCTAAGGTCGTCTCCTCTTTGCCTTGCCTAACCGGGGATCAGTGCGTTGCTACAGCTGGAGACCGTGGCTGCTCCTAGGTGCCGTACAGCGGGTGATGGTTACAGCTATCGGATACCAAAGAGTCTTCAAGTTACCCATACTGGTCGATCTTCATATCTGTCCTCTGTGATAAGTCTCTGTTTAGTTTCCTCTACCATGACTGTCTTCAACCTAAGCTGAGAATACGTATTTTTGGGGCTGGGGGGGTTAATTTCCAGCGTGGCCGTTGGTTAGTTCCGTACAGGTTTGGTGTTCCCGTGCCGTGCTTTGGAAGCAGCAGGTGTTAGCAGCCGGAAGGCAATTTGGTGTCTCTGATCTCTGCAGCCAACGGGGCAGAAAGAAGCCGGGGGTGCTGGGTGCCGCACGCTTGCCCCCGCCCTCCTCTTCTTTTATATCCAACGTGTGCGATTTTGTTGTTGTTGGTGGTGTGTTTTGTTTTGTTTTCTCCCGGAACACGAGGTGCAAGCCTGGCAGCCCCACAGCCGTGATCGCCGTCCCTTCCCCCCCCCCCCCC